>CAIGQZ010032280.1:6673306-6684162 GCA_903798205.1 Danio tinwini
GAGGTTGATTTAACAGATTTATGCAAAAAAAATAAATAAATCTGATTCATTTTTACAGCAGTTTAATTCAGTGGATGTTTTCATCCCTAACATAACAAAAGGGTAATAAATTTGAACAGTGCACAAGGGTTTATGTTAAATACGTGTTTTTACATTGTACTTATGATTGATTAAATTGATTAATTTCTGTTCAGATTACATTTTTAATTACACTATTGACCATCCCTTACACCTTGACACATCACTAATCCTACCCATACCACCAAACCTAACCCTGACCCGTATACCACCACAAGAGCACCAGAAGCGTTCTGTAATACATTATGAACACAGTAAGTACACTATTTATTTCTTACATACTAGTACACACTAGTTAACACCATCTAATATGAAAATTAAGTAGCAAATTTCTGAATAATTATAACAATTGATTTGTTATTGTAAATTTAAAACAGTTTACTTTATTAAAAATGTTAAATGGTGTACAGCAAGTCACAAGGCAAACACGGACACATTCAAGCATGTTTCAATCATTTTATTAATGTCAGACTACACATAATATCTGCTACACATCCAGAACACCATAGTTCAAGACATTGTGTCAAAGCCAGTTTGAGGCATCAGCCTCTGTCACAACTGAAGCTGCACAGTGCTCTGTTGTCTTTAATCCTCAGCATCCGGCACAGATGGTATAATTGGTTTTTGTTACAAAATGCGTCTGCAGACCCAGACGAGACTGTGCTTTGTGCAGTACATCCATCTTCCTGCAGGGAGGGGCTTAAATCTAAATCAATGTGCCATCCTTCATAACAAAAACCAAAAATAAAGGCATACTTTTCCAACCTCCTTTCAAAGAGAAGACTTCAGAACCGCAAAGACCTTCAGGGCAGACTCGATGCAGCCGTCGAAATTGGAGTGTGTGAATCCGTCCCCCCCACACACCAGCAGAGGCTGGGAAAGCACTGTCATCTGCCCTGGGCTATCAGCCACCGATCTTGTCACCTAATTAGGGAACAACAAAATTGAGTGATTGGGGATCCGATAACTGATGCAACCTCATTTTTACTCTGATATCGAACACGGCTGTAACCCTTACTGTCCTAAAAAATGTGAAAAAGGCCAGAGCAGTTGATGTTTGTGGGTATGCAAATAAAACACATTGAAAGTATTGTGCTCTTATCACTGTGTGGAACATATCTGTGGGAGATGTACGCAAAGGCTAAATTAGCACTCACCAAGTTTCAAAAGCGAGTAGAAATTGACAGTGAATAAAGATTTCATTAGCCCTCCTGTGGATTTTATATTTTATTTCAGTTTTTTTTATAGTGATGTTTATTTAGGAATTTTTATATACTGTATATAACTAATTAGGTCTATATTATTAGTCCCTTAAGAATTTATTATATTTTTCAATTCGCTACAGAACAAACCACTTTAGTCTATTGACTTGCCTAATTAACCTAATTAACCAAGTTAAGCCTTGAAATAGCACTTTAAGCTGAATAATAGCATCTTGCAAAATAGTATGTGCTGTCACCATGTTTTTATTGATTCTAAATCATAATAAAAACAATGAGAATAAGTTTCATAGCTAGTCAAAATAATTATGGTACTTCAATTTACTTAATTCCCTGATAATGTTAAAAATGTTAAGTAGGTTTGATGAAAAGTAGGTTTTAGGCCATGGATGTCATATTGCACAACAAATGGCTAAATAAAAAAAAATGTCTAAATAAGAAAATGCTGCATAAAAATGTCTAAATAACGCAGAGTATGTTAGTTGATTGTTTTTTTTTTATATATTGGAGAGAAAATCAACTGATCAAATACTGAAATCATGAAAAGTCAATGAAAAAAGTAATGAAATGGCCTCCACAGAGTCCAGACCTGAATATTAGAGAATCAGTATGGGATTACGGGCAACACGGTGGCTCAGTGGGTAGCACGATCCCCTCACAGATCACCCCGGCTATGTCAGTTGGCATTTCTGTGTTGAGTTTGCATGTTCTCCCTGTGTTTGCGTGGGTTTCCTTCGGGTGCTCTGGTTTCCCCCACAGTCCTAAGACATGCGCTAAACTGTAGGGGAATTAAATAAACTAAATTAGATGTAGTGTATGTGTGTAAATGGGTGTTTCCCAGTGTTGGGTTGTGGCTGGAAGGGCATCCACTGTGTAAAACATATGCTGGATAAGTCATTCCGCTTTGGCGACTGCTTATTAATAAAGGGACTAAGCCAAAAAGAAAATGAATAAATATTGGAGACAAAATCTACTGATAAAATACTGAAATCATGAAAAGTCAATAAAAAAAGTCATGAAATGGCCTCCACAGAGTCCAGACCTGAATCAGAGTCAGTATAGGATTACAATAATAGAGAAACATTACTGTAATAATAATATAGTAAATAAATATGAGCCATCTAAATTGAAAAGCTAATTTCACAAAGTTCTAAAAGAAGGAACATTTCATCATTGGAACCACGTTGATCCTTGGAAAAGTTGTAATATGTTTAGGTAATGTTAGTGGCAAAGAAAGTAAAATAATGCAGACATTACCAGCTTGAGTTGACAGTAAGGATCGTGAGAGTGTAGGAGAGAGATAGACTATATTACTAGTCCAAAAAAAAATCATACTTACAGTGTTGTATTCATTATGATTATCATGAACAATATTTAATAAAACAATCCTAAACAAGTTTTTAAAGCACATTACAAATACTCACGCTTCTCTCTCTTTCACTGAGCTTTGCACATGTTTTGATTGCTTAAAGCGGCTAAATGTCACCTCTCTTATTGCAATTGCAGTTTGTGGAATAGAGTATATGCAGAAGGACTTTTAATTTTTTAGCAATTTTTTTTTTCGTACGTACAAACACTTCCGGTAAGCTTTGCAGTTACAAAACAGGCGCGTTTATGGTCTGTTATCTTTTAAAACCAAAGATCTTTACTGCCTGATTGATATACGATATAAAGTGTGTCTCAGATTGTACAAGAAGCACTGCATTAAATTACATTTTTCTGTGCCATGTCTTTAAAATAGAAACCATTATTTAACTCCGGTATTTCCAATGGAGTTTCAGCACTAGCTAATCCTGATGGCTTGCCATCTCATTTTACGCTAGAACAAATGAATGAATGCCAAAGTCTATTTTAATCACATTACCACATCAATGCTGTAAAAGGAATCATATAAAATTTAAAAAAGTCACATTAACCGTTCACCGGAAGTTTATTGGTATGGAAAGAAACACTAGCTGTGCATGTACCCTATTGTCATCATTGTAGAATGCATTAATACAATATGCTAATTAGTTCTCATATGTAAACAATGCATAATCTGTATATCCTGCATTTTGCGTTCTGACAATCAGTGAACATCGTATGGAACATCGAAGTGAATGTTCTGGCATGTTTCTCACTAGGATTTTACACTCACGAAATTCACATGGGAATGATGGTGTTTAAGGCTCACTGTATGTACTAAATATACCAACACAATCTCACGGCAATTCATAACTTTTTGATTTAGTGGCTAATTCGTATGAATTTGTACGATCTAATTCATACCATTTAGTACAATGTGCTCATCACCCAATGATGGTTGGGTTTAGGGGCGGGGTTGGGTGTCATGACTCAACTCGTACGAATTCATACAAATTAGCCACTAAACTGACAAAACGTAAAATACTTACGTTTCCTCATGAGATCAGGCTGAATATACTGAACACTTATTATTAAGCTATGCCTATTATGTCCAAATTTTCATTCTGTGGCATATTCTATGTGTTAATTTTAATTAACAAGCGTGCCTGTGATGCAAGTTTATTGTATTGTATTTATTCTATTACGGATTACCTGATAACCGCGTATCATGCGCATTTAGACTGAAGCCGGTCGCACGCCAGAAGCGCCGCTCGGCGACGCGCCACGTATTTCAGATTTCTAAAAATAGGTTTCAATTAGAGTACACACACCAGCGCCGCAAGTCGGCGGCTGTCCGCGGCACCCAGCCACGACTCAGGACACAGAGCGCCATCTTAGCCATTTGTTTAGTTTTAAATAGCCTGCAAATGTGTGCGTCTGGTGTGCGATAATTTCAACTGTCATGTGCGCGCCGTGTTGGGGCGCTGAGCATCGCATCCGGTGTGTGACGGACTTGACCCGCGGCAGTTTTCCCCACGTCACTCATGGGCCGCTTTCGTTTCTAATCGCAGCCCTTTCTGTTGAGCGGGTAAGAACAATCACCAATCATAGGGGTGTAAGAACTTGCCAGCGCTCAAAAAGCAAGCGGGATCATATTTATTAGTTTATTTGTTCTGAATGCTCGTGCTGTCTTCTGTGCATGTGTTGGAGTTTTGTCTAAAACATTCAATTCAATTTAATTCATCTTTATTTGTATAGTGCTTATACAATGTAGATTGTGTCAAAGCAGCTTCACATGGAAGTTTATAGTGAATTGAAACAGTGTCAGTTCAGTTTTCAGTGTTTAAGTTCAGTTCAGTTTAGCTCAGTTCAGTGTGGTTTAATGATCACCACTGAGAGTCCCAACACTGAAGAGCAATTCCATCGATGCGCAGCTCTACAGGTCCCGAACCATGCAAGCCAGTGGCAACAGCAGCGAGGAAAAAACTTCACCAATTGGCGAAAGTGAAGAATTTAAAAAACCTCGAGAGAAACCTGGATCAGTTGGGCACGACCATTTCTCCTATGCCCAAACGTCTTGTGCAGAGCTGCAGTCTACATTGTGTATGCAGTGTACATTCACAAAGAGTGTTTTTTTTTTGAGCAGGTAAAATTAAAAGTACAGTTCATATATCTTACTGCTTGTATTAAAGGACAAAATTGTATTACAAATATTATATAAAAATAAACATATTTATAGATTTTAATAAAAAAATGTTCTTGTGTTGTAAAGAAAAAATCTAATTATGTATGGAAAGCATCATCGATGCACCGTGATGCACCAAGATATTGAATTGAACTGAATCGATGGCATGATAATCGTAACCGAACCGAACCGTGAGACCGGTGTAGGTTTACACCCCTAGTGATGCCATAAGGACATCTTCAAAATAGTGATTTCCATTTATGTTCATTAATGTTGATCTTGGGTTATCAGTCAGCTCCACATGCAAATATGTCAAATAATTCAGTTAGTCATTTTAGCATTATACTAAATATTTTCATGTACAGTGCTCAGCATATATAATTATTTTTAATAGGAAGCTATACAATATTACATTTGTGCATATACATTAGATTAGTCAGTAATGAAGCCTAATGAATCTGGAGCTTATTTTACAAAATAACTTACAATAAGTACGACTAGTACATCCAAATCTATATGTTATAGAAAAATATTAAATACAAATGTATTTTTTTTTTAATTTAGTTGAAATTTAGTAGGTTGTAATTTTTTTGCAATATTTTGCTTGAATTTAATTGTATTATCTTTTCATTTTTACATATGTTTGGAGACTAAAATACATTGCCTATATTCGCTGAGAAATGGATACAAATACTAATTTTCAAAATGGGGTGTACTCAATTATGCTGAGCACTGTAAATAAAGTATGGCTTCTTCTTTTTTAAGTTAGCTAATGTAAACATCTTCCAGATTGTGTAAAGAATTGTTACCTGCTATTATTAAAAGTGTATATAATGCAGTCATTTCTTGGGAGCTTATTTAATCAGGACAGTGTTTACAGAAATGCTTATCTCCTGCTTATCTCTTTCCACAACAGAAATATTCCTATATATGTCTGAATGGTGACAGTGAGGGCGGAGCCAATTGTGGTATTTTGAACAAGCTTGAGATCAATGATACCCACGGTGGAATGCACGCTGGTGTAGACTCGATCTGAGTGAATGACAGGACTAAAACACAGCACTCTTCTGAATGTTGCCTAACAGACCTGTTTGCCAACTGAATGTGGCCCACAGAAAATGTAAAACTGTTTCTAATAAAAACTTTTTAGATAGACAAAGTTTTCCTTTATAGGTGGCTTGTTAAATATCAGGAAAACCACATTGTGGCTTTAGGTGTCCAGTCATTTTTTTTAGTGACAGAAGCAAGTATTGTGGAGATGCTATTTTGCCTAAAGTGCAAATAGAGTTTGAGTCATTTAGAAAACACAGTGATAGATTTATGTATCATATCATATATATTATAAATACATTCAAAGAAGACTGTAGCCAGAGGCACAAAGGATTTTGAATGCAACTTCCAATACACACACACACGCACCACACACCCACACACAAACAGAAACACAAACACAGATACACAAACACATATCTCTTATTGATACCAGTGTTAGTTTTGACAGCAAATTTTGATTTAGTTTTAGTCTTTTGACTGAAATTCCATTTTAGTTTTAGTCTTATTTTAGTTCTTTTCTAAATCGATTTTAGTCGACTAAATCTACTCTAGAGTTAGTTTCCAAAAATATATTTGGTTTAAGTGTAATTTAAGTGTAAGTCTAGCTAAAATATGGAATATAGCTTTTCCATTGAAGACCAAAAATTAGATATGCATTGGTTATTTATATCATAAGTAATATATAAAATGATCTGTTTGTAATTGTCTTTTTGTCTTGACATCAAACGTGAATCTTCTTTTTCTCTTAGCTGTTGCCATCTTATTATACATAGTTATTGTACATATAACTGTACATTATACATATGTATGTTATTGTAATCACATGTTGCATCTACTGTGGATCAGTTTTTTTTTTTCAAATGTGTGTGTTTGTTTGTGTGCGCGTCATGCATCACACACCAAGATTAAATCTGATTGGATTTTTTCCAAAAAACGTCCCTCAATCGCATTCTTGTCTCGATTTTATTAGTCAACAAAAATGTCAGTATATTTTTATTATAGTTGTCGGGATCATCGCATAATTTTTATTTAGTTTCAGTCTAGTTGGTAGAAACTTGTTTGTCACAAAACTTATGACGAAAATTTTTCGTCAACGAAATTAACACTGATTGATACTATTCTATAATGTATGTAAACATACACATTACAAATATACACAATACAATACATATATATATATATATATATACTGCTAAAAAACCAAGGTAGCACTTGGAGTTGTGTTGTTTAAGTGTTTCCTTTATTTTTTTGAGCAGTACAGTGTATATAGCTACAAAACTATAGCGTCCCAAAGAAATCAGAAAGAGCTTTATTGCCAGATATGTCCACACATACAAGGAATTTGTTTTCGTGACAGAGCTTCTACAGTGCAACAGAATTACAGAGATAGGACTAAAAAAACAAAACAGATAATAAATATATTTTAAAAATATACAAATCGATGAGTGTATGTACAGCTATATTACTATAAGCAGCGTTATATGTGCAGCTGTAATGAGCAAATTGGCATGTAAAGTGTGTTGTTAAATAAGTGTATGTGTGTATAAATAGTGTATAGCAGGTAGTGATGTTGGTTCCACAATTATTATCATCAAGTGTTTATGAGATGAATTGCCTGAGGGAAGAAACTGTTTCTGTGTGGGGCTGTTCTGGTGAGCAGTGCTCTATAGCGTCGACCAGAAGGTAACAGTTCAAAGAGGCAGTGTGCTGGGTGTGAGCGGTCCACAGTGATTTTGGCAGCCCTTCTACTCGCTCTGGATAAGTACAGTTCTTGGAGAGTAGGGAGGGTTGTACAAATGATTCGTTCAGCAGTCCGAACTATTCAACATAGTTTTCGGAGGTCGGATTTGGTAGCTGAGCTAAACCAGACAGTTATTGATGTGCAAATGACTGATTTAATGATGGAGGTGTAGAACTGTTTCAGCAGCTCCTTTGAGAGGTTGAACTTCCTCAGCTGACGAAGAAAGTACAGCCTCTGTTGAGCTTCTTTGACAATGGAGTCAATGTGAGTGTCCCACTTCAGGTCCTGAAAGATGGTGGTGCCCAGGAACCTAAATGACTCCACTGCTGCCACAATGCTGTTATGAGGTGTTTATTTCACGTTTTGAGGTGTTTTCTTTTACAAAATATTAATTTGTCAAGACAACACAATTAAAGACTTTTAGAATTTGAGATGTATTATATAAAAATGTAACATCACTTTTTTTGTTTTGCTAAAAAAATGTGTGTACCATGTATAATGTAACACGTGCATATGTCACATGACTATAGTACACAGCCTCAGAATCACAAAATGTACTGTTAAACAGAGATATTCAGAGTAGTCTAGAAGTGAAGTTTATTTATAAACTAATTTCGAGAGAATCACGTGCTTATGATTGCTTGCAGCCGGCCCCGCATTATTCAATTTATGATTCACCAATCAGACGATTCCTAAGCCACTATAAATACCTTAGGTTCCATATCACAGTCATCTTCGTTTTGAAGAATCCCCCCTTCCACCCCTACTCCTCCTTCTTTCCTAGATGGGTGGTACGGTGGCCCATTGGTTAGCACTGTTGCCTCACAGCAAGAACATCACTGGTTCTAGTCATTACCAAGCCAGCTGATGTTTCTGTGTGGAGTTTACACGTTCTCCCCGTGCTCACATGGGTTTCCTCCGGATTCCCCAGTTTCCTCCCACCGTCCAAAAACATGCAACTTAAGTTAATTGACTAATCTAAATTTATCTAATCTATCTCTTATAAGCCATCACTATCTGTTCATTAGCTACTACAGCAGGGGAGTTCTCGAGATCTACCTGAGCTCAAATTCCCCTCTCGCCTTGCAAACGGGAGGGAGCCCCGGGCTCGAGGATCTTATGAGCTCAGGGCTCTCTCCCGGGACAGCATGCCAAACACGCTTTACAATCAATCATCAGCTAAGTGTGAACACTTGAATTGCAGTGTACAGTGCTGATGGTCTAATCCTTTAAATACATAAAAAAATCGGTATACACCTTTTGATTTTGCTGGTCAGTTTTGATCTGGAGAAACCTGAACTTACAAAAAACATATTTTATTTAATACATTTTTTTTGATAAAAATATTTTTGCAACATAATCCCTACTGTTAAACATATATAAGAGACAGAATAAAACAGATTCAAGTTTTGTATTAGGATCATGTTCATTCATTAATTTCCTTTTTGGCTTAGTCCCTTTATTAATCTGGCATGACCACATCGAAAATGAACGGCCAACTTATGCAGCATATATTTTACGTAGCAGATGCCCTTCCAGCTGCAACCCAACACTGGGAAACATCCATACACACTTATTTACACACATACAATTCGGACAATTTAGCTTACCCATTTCGTCTTTGGACTTGTGGGGGAATGATATTAATTCATGTTGTTTGAAACTAATTTCAAAATATTGAGCATTGAGCTATAGTATGAACACAATGCATTGATTATTATAGTTAACATTATATTATAAATTTTTATTCAAGCTTGGATTTTCCCCATGAAATACAAACAATGTTATCGGAAAGTTGGTTTACTGTTTTTTTCATACATGTAAAGAACCAACAGCCCCTATGCATACCAAAAAACTAGAACATGACTCTGATCAAAACTGGTTCAGCCTAAAAAAAATGAGAGAAACCCAAGTGCAAGTTCCTGGTTCAGTAGCTTTGTTTCCTCATAAGTGAGATTCTCACTAGAGATGGGGGATGGAAAGGGCTGGTGTTATATTTGGTTAAAATAAATGGAGTTTTTAATAACAGTGGAGGCACCTTCATTGGGTCAACCACAGCCAAATATAGACTTGATGGAAAAATGAGCAGAATTTGCATGATGCTCACCCTCTCTGTGGGTTGTGGGTTCAAGAAAGCAAATGGTATGTGTGACCTGTTCATAACCCAGGTTAAAACCAGGAAAGCTAACTTTGTCAAAGCCATTTAAAGACAAAAATGAGAACAGTTTCAACATTTTAAAGCTAGATTTTGAATGTTAGACATTTAAAAGTTTTTAAAAGTTAGAGATTATAAGTATAAAGAAGTATAAAAACATATTGTTTTCTAAAGTTTGAAAAAACACGGACAAAAGTAAGGCATATTAAAGGAGTAGTTCACACAAACATGAAAATTTACTCACTTTTTACTCACCCTCAAACCACACAGAATATATTTTGAAAAAAGCTGACTTCCAAAGCAAAAACAAATACTATGGAAGTCAATAACTACAGGTTTTTGACATTTTTCAAAATATCATCTTTTGTGTTTAACAGAAGAAAGAAGCTCATAAAGATGTAAAACAATTAAAGTGTGAGTAAATTCAGTTTAATTTCATTGAATTTAAGTTTATTTGTATATCGCTTTTCACAATAATTATTGTTTCAAAGCAGCTTTACAAAATGTGCACATTATGTCATTACAATCAAAGGATTTAAAAATGATGACAGAACTTATGGGTGAACTATCCCTTTATGTCTGAGAGCTAAATGTCTACACCATGTGGCACAGAAATGGCACACCAATCTCAAATATGTACAACAACATTCAACCCAGGCTCATTCTGATTACATACCCCTATATACATTTCTGGAGGAAGTCAAAATGGATGGAACAAGCTTTGGCGCCAACTTCACCTGACGTTACGGTCAGTCTAAGAGGCGGGGTCAAAGTTCACCTGGCGTTACGGTCAGTCTAAGCGGCGGGATTTAACTTCATCTGACATTACGGTCAGTCTAGGCGGCTGGGACTGTCAAACCGCCTTAGCGGTTTAGGTAGGATCAAGCACGCTAGGCCATGCCCGACAATAGACCACCTTTCCCGGCTTAGGTCCCGCGCCGGACCCCAAATTGGCTCTGACCTGCCATAGGGTTTTCGAGAAACACGAAAAAAAGTGGACTTAGGTTTTGGCGGGTTAGCGTTTCGACGGACCAGGGGTCTTCAGGCAGGGTGCATGCCCAGGTAAAGTGCGTCTGTCTC
>CAIGQZ010032280.1:6717187-6728980 GCA_903798205.1 Danio tinwini
AAAAAAAAAGAGAAGAGTTTGAGCGTTTATTTGTAAGTGTGCATGTGCCAGAATGTGACTGTGCACGAGAGAAAGAAAGGTCATGAAGCGTGGGCAGAGGGCTGGCATTGTGCCCGCTGGTTGAGTCACTTACTTCATGGTGAGGGCAGAGCTTGTCACAAAGTTCACAGGATGAATAGGAAACTGCATGTGCTGCCTGACAATAAATAAAATAAACAGAAGTTGTTCTGATGTTGTATGAAATGTTGTGCATGTGCTATAGTAGCGACTGACGTCAAGCTTTTTAAAAATTCAGGCACCAGTCAATTTTGAGATTGTGGGTTTTCATACTTCTTTAGTCCAATAAAATGAATAAGTGCAGATGTCATTTGTCATCGATTAGCAACTGATTCAATTTTTTTTAGCTTATTCAATAATGTACAGTTATTCTCATATCAATAGTTTGCCTCAATGGTAACTGGTATAGTCATGAACAATGTTGATGGGTCTGCAGTCTGTGGAAATTAATTAATTGATTGAAGGAGCTCTCTTTGCTAACATCTGCAAAAATATGTTTGGCCCAAAGATGGTACTTCAAACTTTTGGTAGGAGGACAGTTCATCACTACAATAAGTTTACACAACTTTTGTTCAATCCAAAGTTTTTATAATGATTCTTGACTTTCAGCACATGCGTCGTGTCCATACCTGCCAACATTTGTCTCTGAAATTCCGGGAGGGGGAGGGGGGGTAATCAGAGGGACCAGAAGGGGTGCCTGGTCTGTCGGCGATCCGGGGGTGTTATGCCCCATTTACAGGGCAGGGGCGTCAGCTTCAATGCTTCCCATTCACATTGAACAGGTGACGACAGGCATTGCCGAACTGCATTGTGGAACCATAGGCGCCACTTTAGTGGCGTTGATCGCTGCAGAAGTTGGGACCAGGTTGGAACTTTCTCAACTTTTCAAGTGCCGACGGAAGCGCCAGCCAATCAGATCGCTGTATACAAAATACACCAGCTCAGGCAGTAGCCGATTGCTAACTAATTTTATTAGCTGATGCTGCTATGATGATTGCGTCAGCCCCAACTTCAGACACGCCCTCTGTCAAGCGTTGAGGCTGAAGGCCCGTGTGAATAGGGTGTTACAGATTGTACCAATCACTTGAGGACCGGGGGAAGGGGTTGAAATTCCGTGAGTTTTCCGGGAGAAATGACAAACTGGGAGGTGGGTCTGAAATACGGGAGACTCCCGGGAAAAACGGGAGTGTTGGCAGGTATGGTCGTGTCATGTTCCTGTATATTTTCATATTATCCAGCACCAGGGATGGGCAAAAATGCATTGAAATGTATTTTAAAATTCATTATTTTCCTTCGGCTTAGTCCCTTTATTTATCATGGGTCACCACAGCGGAATGAACCGCCAACTTATCCAGCATATGTTTTACACAGCGGATGCCCTTCCAGCTGCAAACATCCATACACACTCATTCACTACGGCCAATTTAGCTTACCCAATTCAGCTATAGCGCATATCTTTGGGCTGTAAGAGAAGCCAGAGCACCCAGAGGAAACCCACACCAACATGGGGAGAACATGCAAACTCCACACAGAAATGCTAATTGGCCCAGCCGGGACACGAACCAGCGACTTTCTTGCTGTGGGAACCTGCAAACGGGAGGGAGCCCCGGGCTCGGGGATCTTATAAGCTTAGGGCTTTCTCCCAGGACAGCATGGCAAACACACTTTATAATCAATCATCAGCTAAGTGTGAACTCTTGATGTTTGAAAATATTCTAGCAAGCATGTGCTGTAAAACATGGTAATGAGCAAAAAAGCTACGAATGAGCTACTTCATTTTTTACAAAAATGTCAAGAATGCTAAAATTGTTAGCCATAAGCTAAAAGTGTCACAATGATATACACAGTAGACCCAAATGCAAGTGAAAACAAGATGATTTATGAAAAGAGTCACAACTGGTTTGATCTTACCAGATATAGTGTTGAGCAAGGGTGCTTACACCGGGAATGCAAACACTCCACAGAGAATAAAGTTCATCCGAAAAAATAGCGCCAGATAGAAGTCTATCACTGATATCTCACCAGATATCGAGGGAAGGGAAACGTTAGCGCTAGGTAGCAACTCTCCAGGAAATCGACACGCTTACCAGCGGTAAAGTTCATCAAAGTAGCGGATTGGGATGAAGTCTCTCACAGATAATGTTGTCATCAGAGCAGGCAGAAGTAACAACATCAAAGAAACGGAGATGTGCATAAGGTCCACATGAAACAGGCTAAATTGGAGAGCCTCCACCACCGCGAGCGAGAGAGTCTAACAGAAGCAGACACAGAAGTGAACAAACAAAAAACTGATAATGCTAACTACAAAACACTGAACATATATAGCACGCGGAACGCGCATCAGCTGTGACTGATAACAAACACCTGTGCATTGAGAGTAACGACAAAACACGTGACCACCCAGCTGATGAACACACACACCACGCGGTAAAGAACCCAAACAAGACACACCCACTTCCCACACACACACACACACACACACAGACACACACACACACACACACACACACACACGCAAGAAAAACAGAAAGACACACAAACATAACAGTACCTCCTGGGGGGGGGTAATAATAGCCGTATGAAAAATCGGCTTAATCTTGGATACATGGAATACCTGTACGCTGGAGGTATTTTAAGCCGGATTGCCACAGGACTAATGATTTTTGTGACAATGAAAGGGCCGATAAATTTCTTGACCAACTTTTTGACCAACAACGTAAACGGGAGGATTAGACCGGTGGCGATTGGCTTTAGCTTTGGTGCGCTCGCCCACCTGGAGGAGGGTCTGTCTGGCCCTGTTCCAGGTGCGACGGCACCTCTGAACAAAGGAGTGAGCTGAGGGGACCGCGACTTCAGATTCCAGACTGGGAAAAATAGGTGGCTGGTAACCTAAACTACACTAAAACGGAGTGAGGCCCGTGGCTGACACTGGTAATGAGTTATGTGTGTACTCAACCCATGTGAGCTGCTGGCTCTAGGAAGCGGGATTCTGAGAAACCAAACATCGCAATGTGCGTTCAAGATCCTGGTTGGCTCTTTCGGTCTGACCGTTACTCTGGGGATGAAACCCAGATGAAAGACTAACAGTGGCCCCCAATAATCTACAAAACTCTTTCCAAAATTTTGACACAAACTGAGGACCCCAGTCAAAAACTACGTCCGTCGGGAGGCCATGAATGCGAAAGACATGATTAACGACCGCAACCGCTGTCTCTCTGGCTGAAGGTAATTTGGGCAGAGGAATGAAATGAGCCGTCTTCGAGAACCGGTCCACCACGGTTAAAACCACCGTGTTGCTATTCTAGGATGGAAGGCCCATAACGAAATCTAGCAAGATGTGGGACCAGGGTCTCGAAGGCACTGACATGTGTGTACTCATCAGAAGACCATCAGGGATATCTCACCAGATATCGAGGAAGGGGAAGGTTAGCGCTAGGTAGAAACTCTCCAGGAAATCGACACGTTTACCAGCGGTAAAGTTCATCAGAGTAGCGGATTGGGATGAAGTCTCTCACAGATAATGTTGTCATCAGAGCAGGCAGAAGTAACAACACCAAAGAAACGGAGACGTGCATAAGGTCCACATGAATCAGGCTAAGTCGGAGAGCCTCCACCACCATGAGCGAGAGAGTCTAACAGAAGCAGACACAGGAGTGAACAAACAACGAACTGATAATGCTAACTACAAAACACTGAACATATATAGTGCGCGGAACGCTCATCAGCTGTAACTGATAATAAACACCTGTGCATTGAGAGTAGCGATAAAACACTTGACCACCCAGCTGATGAATGTAAACACACATACACACACACACCACGTGGTGAAGAACCCAAACAAGACACACATTCAAATCTGTATCAATATTTATTGACTGAACACCATTGTCAAAATAGATAAAAAAACAATTCGGTATGTAGTTATGGTATGAAGGCTGAATAATAGTTTATTATTATTCATTATTAATAGTTTATTTTATTAATAATAGTTTAATAAATAATAGTTTTATTAAATTGTGGCTTCTGAGTGTGCGCCTTGAAAGCAATGCCCGTAAGCTTAGGGAGTAAGTTTGTCATTTCCAATTGAAGCGGAGCTGCAGCAATGATTTGTCCATTTGTCATCCTCTGAGAAAATGGTTGATGGTCACCAAGTTACGAGAGAAGCCACGGGAGCGTGAGCTAAAAGTCCATTGTAAATGATCAAGTAATCCAAGCGCACGTGCCTGTCTCTTTAGGTCAGAATAACAACACATGCGAAAGTGAGTGCCGTGTAGCAGCAGTGAGGAGATTGAAAAAAAAAAAAGGAAGTAAGGATGTCGCCAGAGTGGCTTTTTGGTTTCTTTTCTAGTGCATTCCAGCCACTAGCACCCCATCTGAAAAATTTTTTAGCATAGGGGGTAATGTAGTCATTCAACTTCACAATTTGTAATGATGCAATAGGTATTTGAAAAATGATAGTTAGTTTGTTTACTGGAAAGCTCAGGTTTGATTATCATAATGTGTTGTTGACAGAGTTTGAGGTTTACTGTATCATTGTTATTCACACCTTAAAGTTTGATTTGATTGTTCAGTATTTACTCTTTACCATTGCACAAACTTTGTAACATTTTATTTTTCAAGTTTAAGAGTCTCTTTAATACTTATGTTTATTTTATTATAAAGAGATCAGATATTTTGATTAAATAATTTTGTTTTTTAATATTAAAACTATTTGCCTTAGTAATGTTGGTAAATTAAAATAAAGTGGTTAAATAAATAAAAAATCTTAATATTCCTAAATGTGCTGTTAAAAAATATTCAATAATTATCTATATCAAATGATATGAAACATGATATTGTGCGGGCGACGCAGTAGGTAGTGCTGTCGCCTCACAGCAAGAAGGTCGCTGGGTTGCAGGTTCGAGCCTCGGCTGGGTCCGTTGGCTTTTCTGTGTGGAGTTTGCATGTTCTCCCTGCATTCGTGTGGATTTCCTCTGGGTGCTCCGGTTTTCCCCACAGTCCAAAGACATGCGGTATAGGTGAATTGGGTAGGCTAAATTGTCCGTATTATATGAGTGTGCATGAGTATGTGTGTGAATGTTTCCCAGAGATGGGTTGTGGCTGGAAGGGCATCCGCTGCGTAAAACACATGCTGGATAAGTTGGCGGTTCATTACGCTGTGGTGACCCCAGATTAATAAAGGGACTAAGCCAAAAAGAAAATGAATGAATGATATTGTGCTTATTTTTTTGCAATATCACCCAGCCCTATAATTGATATTTGAATCTTGAACAGATATGTTAAATCTAATCTCCTAAAATGAACGCTGTTCACAAAACCAACTTCAATGATTATTTCACAAACCAGACTGATCTGGCACTTGAGTTCAACTTGCAAAAAATCAATGTAAGGAATGAATATCAGTGACTAGCTAAAATATGAACCCTTCTTATGGCAGCATTATTGTGTTTTTGATGAAATGAAGCATCTGTTCCCATGCTGGACACTAATTGCAATACACAAAGAAACTGATCTACAGACGAAAGAAAGCCATGGTTTGAAGCAGCACAAGCGTAAGTAAAAATAACAAAATTTTCATTACTGAGTGGACATTACTCCAATTTCCTTTCTTAATTACATACATAATATTCTAATTAGATAATTTATCACATGCAAAGAACATTAACGTTGGTAACGCCCACATGCAGACACATTAGTATCAACTACAGCGATCCCGGGCCTGTTTGAATCAGAACACAAAATGACAGACATCCTATAATTATAACTTAAACGTCATTTAGAAAATGAACCCCGTCTGAGTAGTCCTGTGACAATTTGGTAGCAAAGTTTCAGACTTCATATGTAATCAAATTGATATCAATTATGAAGCAGTTCTGTTTTTGGGAAACCATCATCCAGCCCTGATCTAGCTCATTCCACATTTACTGAACGGCACAAATGGGTTTCTCGCCAGACGCTCAGGAACACAGTAATAGCTTATCATTAGCGGCCTGCCAAAAAGTTTTCAAAGAGAGCTCGGGGTGCTCTGTGAGATCAGACTCAGACCTACTTTACTGGAACTACAAGCAAAACACATTACAGAAATGAAAATGAAGATTAAAGCATGGCCGTGTGAAGGCTGAGGAGGCTGGAAGGAGCATACCGGCCTAAAAGAACAGCGCAGCAGAATGCAAAATTTAACAGCTTCTCTAATTATGATGTTGCCCTCGGAAACACTGGAGTGGATGAAAGGTGACAGGTGCAGAGGCTGTTTTCATGAGTCTATTTCCACCGGGCTCCTGCAGATACACGGTCATGAACTCGCAAAGGTTTTTTCAGGGGAAGCTCACAATCACATGCAAATTCTTCACAAAGAAAACTTACAAGACATCAATCTATGGGAGAAGTTATTTAACAAATTCAAAACCTTTATTTTCTCTAATGCCTCTTTAATAGCTGATGAAGTTTGGAAAAATCTTACACATCCAGGTTCAAAAACACTTTCATGTTCTCACTATACAGTATACATTTCACATCACCTGTTTTCTCAAAGTGTCTCAAATGATTTGTAAGCAGCTTCAGTACTTCTAGGACCCTTCTTTCAGAGCATACTCTACTCTTTTTGGCCAGATTTCTCAGTCTCTTACTATTTGTCAGTATTGAGTTTCAGCTCCTGGGGTTTCCACCATGAAAAAAAATTGTTGATCAAAATGAACTTCTACGCAAAGCAGGATGTTTCTCGGTGGCAAGTTTGTACATAGCTTGTAGTATAGATGTAGTATATATAAAACACTTCACTAAAGACACTGTAACTTGAACAGCAACTGTCTATTTTACCTTATGGCAAGGTTCACACAATCTTTGATACGTCCCGTATCCAGAGCAGATGGTTTTCGGTGACTGATTTTTGCTAAGTGACAGATGAATCTTGCCTTCTGCTAGTCTAAACACCTGCCTGGGGACCTACTAGGACCTACAACTTCGATGAGTGCTCATCCTGTTCAAGTCCTCTAACATCTTTTAGACTGCAGCTTTACATTTGGTCAGAGGAGAACTGGGCACCATGACTGTGCTTGGTATCTCCCAAGGATTGTTGGAGTTTTGGCTCCTTGCCACTGTCACCTCTGGCTTGCTTGTTTGGGGTCGGTGGAGTTGCTTTGCAGTGGAATGTCCTTTAGCAGTGACATTTGTATTAAACTGAACTAAATCCATTTTAATTTATCTAGAACTACACCAGCATTCTATCAGAACTCTGCTCGCTGCCTGATATGCTGGAATTTGTATGGCTTTTTATTCTGTTTTCTTCATCTGTTTTGAGTTGCTTTTACACAATCTACATTATAAATTACTTTAGAAATCAAGATGATTCGACTATTATTCGATATTGTAGCTTTTAATTTTTCTACATTAACAAGTGTATGTCCGTGAATGCAAAAATGCCACCAAAATACCCAACAAATTCAAAATAAGTGAGTGGCAAGAGTGCCTGTAAAATTAAACTAAACATACTAAAACTGTGTGAATAGTGACAAATAAGTGTCATTTTGGGCCCTTATAGATTTGGGTACATTATATCATATATATGTTTATGCTGATAAGATTAAAAACTTATTTGGTTGAGCTTAAGAATGCAATGACCATGAAGATGCATCGAGACCCACTGAATTTTTTTAATGCAATGATTTTTCTCAACATAAACACCAAAGTGGAGATAAAATGTTTAGAGATTTATTTTCTAGCTTTAATAACTACAGGGATTATGTAAAAGTAATTAGTGGCACTGATAATGAAATATTTTGATAATGAATTCTTCTCCACATGATATCAACAACACAAACCAAATGAAGTGTTCAAGGGTCATTCAAAGTAGACCTTTTTCATGGACAGCCACAGAAGCACTTGCTTTGTCATGAATCTATTTAGATCAGTAACAGGAGTGAAATTGGTGATCATTTGTTAGAGCATCAGTTGTCTCATTTAGGAGACAATACAATTGTCTGTCATCTTTGATCTTTAAAATTTTGCAGATATTCAGATTCACAAACAGCCACAATAAATCACTAAAAAGTAATAATTGAAAATAAAATCAGAATAGGAACAACCTCTGCAAAAACAAACACTAAAAAAAAACATAACTGATGAATGCTGTTTTAACTCTGCTAAAACAAATCAGAGCGTTAGGAAATTCATATAAAATGATTCAGAGAAAACCCTTAAAATATTATGACATAAACACATGTACGTGTGGTTTTCAATTATTCAGCTGTCTGTCATCTATTATTTCTTGCACAACAACCATGTCCACAAAATATGCACACAAAATCATACTTCCAGGCAGTTCTTCAACATTCGTGTGAACAGACATATGGTGATGCAGCATAATTTTAAAACAACCCTTTGTGCCTTTTTTGACACTTCAAGGCAGATGAACTCAATTACACACTGATGCAATTTAAAGAAAGAGAGAAAAAAGAACAGAAATAGGGTGAAACATAAGGCTTCGTAGCCAACTGAAAAAAAAAATCTTAAGGGGGCAAATAAAACTTACTTACTCCCAGGGCCATTTTATATCGAAGTTGATATGTAGCCACACCATGTTGGTGTTTCGTAACATCAAATTTTAACAAGGTGGGTTGTTAGCCCAATGCTAAAACCCCCAACCTGAAGGAGACCAGGACATACACTACGGACAATTTAGCTTACCCAATTCACCTATAGCACATGTCTTTGCACTTGTGGCGGAAACCAGAGCACCTACAGGAAATCCACACGAACATGGGGAGAGCATGCACACTCCACACTGGGGCTCGAACCAGCGACCTTGCTGTGAGGCGACAGCGCTATCCTCTGTACCACCATGCCAACCAAGGAAAAAATAAATTTAAGCTTTTATTTTAGCCCAGAGGCGCCCAAACGTTTTCTTATGAAGGGCCAAAAACCAAACTTGATTGAGGCTAGTGGGTTGAATGTAAATATTTGTCATGAGTAATTAGCTAATTTATTTTATAATGTTTAATTTTGACTAGAAAACATTGCCTTATATTAACTAATACAGTAGTTTTTTCATTTTATTATGAACTTATTACAATAAAATCCAAAACAATCTCATTTATAACAGAATTACACTAGTTTTTGCCTTGATTTACTCACTGATGTCTTCTGCATAGTCCTCTATCTGTCGAGTGACAGTATTTACATTTTAAAATAAAATAAGATTCATTTACAACATTTAATTAAAATTCATTTCAGTTTGCTCTAAATAGAATAAATAAAGAGCAATAAAACAAACAAAAAAAGGTTATGCCAAATTAGAAATGACAATCTCTGTGTTACAGGCATTTGCCCCAACCCTCTCGATCATTCTCATTTTCCTCCCAGATGGGACAGTGGGCCAAATTAAAGGTTACAATGGGCCAATTTTGGGCCTCTCTGTTATAGCCAAAATAAAAAAATTTGTCCAGAGGAAATATATTTGTTATGATTATCAGCAATCCAGCCTGTGCAGGTTGTTGGAGAACTACAAATCTGCCGGTAAAAGAACTACAAGATCCCGTCATGCACCACACACGCATAACCGGTTTCTGATCATGACTGATTGCATACACACAGCCGAAGGATTGTCATAGGACTATAAGAACAGCACAAACATATACATTGGGGCTGAGTCTTGTTTACTGTTAAGCTGAACATTACGACATGTTTTCCTTGCCTTGCCTTCCATGTTTAGACATTTGCTTTGATTTGTTTGTTTATTCCTGTATGCTGCCTGCCTTTTGACTATATGCCTGTTATTTTGACTATTACTCCGAATTGCCCTTATACATCTGTTTGTTCGTGTATTGACTGTTGCTTGCCTGACCATTCTGTTAATAAATCCTGCATTTGGTTCCGCACCCCTGTTGTCAGCGTCACTTCACCGTTACAATGTCATTGGAAATACTGTGCAATACTCTATTGATTGGTTAAACATTACTTAAAACAATATTTGAAAAATAAATAAAATGTAATATATGAATTTTGCCTTAAACAGTTTTTCGTACATATCTGTACATATACATATGAAGCCCTGAAAATTTGAGATTGGAGAAAATATTATTTTGTGGTTTCTCTCAAAACAATTGTGTTTAAGAAAAAAAACACAGAAATGTATCTGTTTCTCCCACCTTGTATTATTTTTCCCATTACCCTGTCCCCAATAAAATAACATTGCTAAATTATTAAAGGGCACCTATTTAACCCCTTTTTCAAGATTTAAGGTAAGAATGTGTCAGTAAAGTTTCAGCTCAAAACACCCATCAGCTTATTTATTATACCTTTTAGATTGCTGGAATTTTCTGCTCTAAACAACCATGTAGATGTTTTTGGTGCCTGTGCCTTTAATGCTGGTTCTCCTTGCTCACCGTTCCCACGTGCCTGTCAGAGGCCCCGTTTACACTACGTTTTAGTTTTAAAATTTAAGTTTTGCTACGACTACGGCTTTCGTCCACACTACCCTGGAGTTTTCGAGCCATGAAAACAGAGCTTTTTAAAAACGCTTAAGAAGCCAATTTGGTTTTAAAATGCTGCTGCTCCGTGCCAGTGTGGATGGAGGAAAATGGAGACATCTGAAAATGGAGGCAGGGCTGCAGAAATTTGCCTATTTGATTGGGGCTTTTTCTCAATATTAAGTAAAGTTCACTCATGCATCCTTTCCTTGTACATTCAGACCTTACAAATTTGATATGTAAAACAAACTCCTGAGGACACGTCGGGTAAATTTTAAAATCTTCAAAGATGTACTTTATAACCGCATTCAATCACCCTGGCTACGTTGTTTCACTATCTTAACAATAAAATGAAAACATGATATAAGGAACTGCCTATTTGAATTTTGATATTAGCAGCTTAACAGACACCAAAAATGTTGAGGCGTCGTGTAGCTACATATTTATATGACCATCATCTTCACTGTATGCATATTTATAACAAAACAAAGCCTATAACAAACTGCCTCCTTTCATTTTCATTAAAAATACTAAACATACTCTGTCTCTTTTGCTAAATATCATTCTAAAAGTATAACATACAATACATTTATACATTATAGAAAATAAATGTAAGCATTCAGTCAAACGTGCAGAATTAATGTACATTAATTATTACATTAATTAATATATTAACCTATCTTTGCGCTCAGCCAAAACATGTTACCTGAGAACAAGTAATAGATTCAAAAGACCAAAGTCAGGGAATATGTTGTACATTAGATATAGACAACAAGATGACTTAAATATCACGTTTAACAAAAAAAGTGTGATTAGATCCAGCGGTAGATCCTTGATGAACAGTCCAATGTGCACAGCTCTCATCTGGGTAGATGTGCTCAAAGCACCCACTCAGCTCCTACGCTGCAGTGCATGCCAGTGTGTGTGTGTGTATGTGTGTCTGTGTGGTCATGTGCTGTACAGTTTTAGCGGTATAGTGTGGATGCGGATTTTCGTTCTAAAATGCCGTGTTAAAACTAAAACGTATTAGTGTAAACGGGGCCAGGTTTGCCTCAATCTCCACCTCTGCTGCTTTAGGTAAACAGTGACAGACATGAAGGAATCAGATCTCACGTGACGTTTGTGAGAAATACTACAGTAAGAACTTTTCCCAATGATTATTTAATGTGTTTGTTGTGGAGTTAATTTAAGCCTTTCGATGAGTCACCCACAATGTTCACACACACACACACACACACACACACACACACACACACACACACACACACACACA
>CAIGQZ010032280.1:6728990-6741851 GCA_903798205.1 Danio tinwini
ACACACACACACACACACACACACACACACACACACACACACACACAGCAAACTGAGAAGCAGGGCAGGGGTTGGTTGGGGGGGGGTGACTTGTGGGATCGTGAACTGAAGAGCGGGGGTAAGAGGGGCACTTACGTTCATTTTGGAAGGGGACTTTGTATCCCAGACTCAAAAGGGCATGTACGCTGCACAGGTTAAGCCCTATGTGTGCACGTGCCTGCTATGGAGACATGTTAATACGGGGCTGTCAATCAATTCGGTGGGCGGGAAAACCTCACTCCTGCTTCACATTGCCTTAAAATGGGAGGGATTTGGATCCTATTTTAACGTCAGGAAATAAAAAAAAGGCTTATTGTCTTTATATCACCCCAGTATGATTGTGGACACTATGCCTGCACACAGTTCTGTCCAGACAGCTTACCAAAGATGATTTTCATCATAGGAGCCCTTTAACTATAATAATAAATAATAATTATAAAAAAATTCCTATCGAGAGTACCATCTTTGTCACTGTCTAACCCCAATTAAAACAGTGTAAAAATCAAGTGGATTTGAAAAACATCTGATTAAAAAGTAAACCATATTTGTGTGCAGATTCTGCCACATGAAACAGAGAGAGGAAGAAGCAGAAACTGCAGGGAAACAGAAAGAAACATGTCAAAGCCAGAGTTGGAGATGAGAGAAGGGAAATATGAAGGCACTGACCTAAATTGCGCTTTTTATCATCTATGGCGATGAAGCGAATGCAGGGATTATTTGAGACGTACTTGGCCGCCCAAGGGACGTCGATCCGTGTGTCGGCTTTGTAGAAGAGTCCAAGTGCGTAGCGGGAAGAGTAGCTGACAGCCTCCAGCTTTCTCCTCTGATTCTCCCCCATCACTGCACAGACACACAAACACACAGCACAAGGTGAAGCCTCTGGGCCTCAGTTAGTTTATGTCTCTCTTCTGTTCAGATAGATGCCAATGTTGGTGCTTGTGAAGAACGGGCCTGTAGCATTCACATCACACTGATCAAATGAGCTTCTTCGGAGCTCCTACAGCACCGCGTTTGATAATGCACCTGGTTTAGAGTGACAAGAGCATGGAGATAGATGTGCAGTTGATGCGTAGGGCCTATAAAACACAAGCAACAAGCCCTTTTTGCAGATGAGAAGAGCCGTGCGAAGGCTGAAATGGACGCTGAGTGACACTTTAATGAGAATGCGCTGGATGGATTCGCTTGAGCATGTGGGACTCTTTTTTAGAAAAAAGTCCTTGCTGCTGTCCTTGTTTCCTGTCTGGAACATCTGTTATTTATTGGAAACAAGCAGTCACACTAAGGCCTGCTTTAGTTATTTAGGGCCCACAGGTACCGAGTGTAGTGGAGGTCAAAGGTCAACTCTTGTGGAATCAAATGCATATTTCTACTCAAAGACACCCCTGTTTCCAGTAAGAAAGAAAGCATTTAGATGGACAACCGGCAAAGACCTGATCAGCATTAGTCTATCGGAACAGTATCTTCCCCCTGAAGCAACAAACAGATGTTTTGTGAAAGTAATGAACACAGTGCTATCTCATCATTTTCCTTTTGCACATGTGTGATTCCATTTCAAAGGGCAGTGTCGGTGTCAACAAGCTCAGCCCCCTCTCAGTGGCCCCAGTAAATCCCTATACTGTTAAAACCCCCCATGAAATCAGTTTCCTTTCCTGTGTTGATGTAATACCTTTTGAAACAGGAAGTTTAGGTAGGACATATTGAAAAAAAGAGAGATCAGAATTGTAATTATTGAAATCACAGTTGTATTGAATCTGTATTTAATGATTCCATTTTTTATCTCAGGAAGTAACTTAAAATACAAAAAAATACTAATGGTGGGAGTTGAGACAAGAGAGATATCTTTAACACAATACTCAACAACATTGCATGTCTCATATTTTGCTAGTATTGTTCAGACTTAAACTGAAGTGAAATCTAAATGAGTATAACATAGCTGGCCTAGGGGCATCCACAAATATGCATTTCCCCCATTGAGCCTTCTCACACAGATTCTGTGCATAGTCAGGGAGGACGAAGAGCAGGTCTTGCTAGTTGCACCACTCTGGCCCACTCTGACCTGGGTTCCACTCCTGACACTCCCCATTTCTCCCGAATTACCCCAATGAAGTACATGCTTTCTCAGGGACAGGACACCATCTGGCACATCTGCCCAGATCTCTGTGCATCTCTGGTCCATAGTGGAACCTGGAAGTGGAAAGTGGAATTGGAAAGCTTAGGTGACTTAACGCCACTGGTGGTTAACACCATCACTCAGGCAAGATCTCTCTCTCTACAAGATGCGCCAACACATTCAAGTGGAATCTATTGGTTGATTGGTGTGCTTCTCATTGAGAAGACCCCAAAACTTGCCCGATCAGTGTTGTGCTATCCTTTCTTCACGATAATTTCGAGCTGAGGCATAGCTACATAGCTGCCATCTCCACTTATCTTGATGTGGGGGATGGCAGGGTGCACAGGAATCATGACTTGGTCGTCCAGTTCCTCAAAAGTGCTAGGAGACCAAATCTGCCTCACCCACCTCTTATGCACTCTTGGGATCTCTCTGTGGCCCTGGCGGAACTGCAGAGAGTTCCATTTAAGCCACTCAAATGACTATCTTTAAAAACCTATCACTTAAGACAGCTCTTCTGTTTAGCATTAATCAAGAGGATTACATTGCTGTATCCTATTTGAGCATTGCGTATTTACGTGGACCGCACACAGAACGTAAGAACGTCTGAGTAGCTCTTCATCTGTTTTAGTGGTTGACAGAATGGAAATGCTGTATCCAAACAGAGGTTGGCCCACTGTATTATGGATGCCATCGCAATGTGTATCAGACTCAAAATGAGTCCTCAAAAATTGAGACCCTAGTCAACAAGAGTGTTGCTTTCTCTTGACCGTTGCACATGGTGCCTCTCTAACAAACATATGTAGAGCTGCAGGCTGGGCAACACATCACATTTGGGAGATTCTATAGTCTTCAAGTGGAGCTGGTTTACTCCCAGGTAACAGCTGCCAATCGGAAAAAAATAAGCTTTGTGTCAAAAAAATGTTGCAGCACTATACTCCCTAACCTGGAGATTCATGCACTTATTTCGCTCTGCTAGTAAGATCCTCTCTGGTCAAACCTAGAGAGTTTTTCCAATACACGACTTGTCATTGGAGTCAGATGCTTGGCCCATAATGTTGTCTGGTATGCCCACCTGGTCCACCAGATTTCCTGGATTGTGAAATCTGGCCCAAAGCCCATATGTGCGTATTGTAACAGGGTCTTCGCATTTGGATAGCGAATGGCCTCTGCAGCGTCCTTTCCCTTTGCAACTGGAATGATTTCCCAATGTACTGTCGTGTCACTAAAATCCCTAGTCCATCTAAGCTATGCAAAAAACGTCTGCGTCCCCCCCCTAAATTATGAAGTTCTGAAAAAGGTCTGGCTGTAGACAAAGACCACATGCACTGTAAGACACGCAGTCTCAAGAATATCTACACCTAAACCCTTCACTAACCCCACCCTTCACAGTGACATCACTTGCTTTGTTGAGTGCATGTGCCAGAGAGTGCATGTCTGAGCATGCATATTAAAGTCTTATTAAGTCATATAAAAAAAATTTGCATGAAAACCACTTTCAATTGCTTGGCCCATAATGTTGTCTGATATGCCCACGTGGGCCATCAGAATTTCTGAATTGTAAAATCTGGCCCATAGCTTATATATGTGCATTGTAACAGGGTCTTCCCATTTGGGTAGTGAGTGGCCTCCGCAGTGTCCTTCCCCTTTGGGACTACAATGATTTCCCAATGTATTGTTGTATCAATGAAATACCTAGCCTCATCTAAGCTATGCAAAAAAAGTTTACGATGCCCCTAAATTATAAAATTCTCAGAAAGGTCTGGCTGTAGACAAAGGGCACATGCACTCTCAGGAATGTCTAAACCTAACCCCACCCCTCACAGTGACATCACTTGCTCTATGAGTGCATGTGCCAGAGAGTGCATGTCTGAGCATGCATATTAAAGTCTGCAGCCAGAGACAATTGAAAATACAGATATACTCATAATTAGGGCCTGCGCTCATCATCTGTGTACAGTGATCCCTCGTTATTTGCGGGAGTTACATTTTAAAAATTACACGCAATAGGCAAAATCCATGTTGTAGTCAGCTTTATTTTTTTATTATTACTATAGATGTTTTAAGGCTTTTCTCAGACAGACATTTTCACACTTTTGTCTCTTGTTTAAACACTCTCAAACTTTAAACCTTCATAGAAAAATAAGTCCAGAATTATAAAATTCTATAAAACATTTGATCTTCATTTATTTATTCCGTAATGGCACCATACAGCTGCGTAAATTCTACCTTCCTTTAGCATGTCCAGAAGTTCAACTTTTTGTGCAATGGCTAGCATCTCCCTCTTCCTTTTGTATGCTACCACAGCTGCCTTTGACAGTGCAGAATGTTTCGTTGACATTGTCGGGGGAAAAGTTGCAAACACACAGTACAACACTTCCGAGTCAAGCTACTAGTGATCTGAGATTTATGTAAATTTGGCAAGCTGAACACATTCTGTACTGTACAGGAGACTTGGAATGGAGGAGATTGATTGACAATAGTCTTCAGCCAGTAAGGATGCAGAACACAATGCACTTATCAGCATGCAAAACACAATGTGCTGTAGAAAAAAAGCATGTCAAATTGCACGAAAAAAATCTGCGAAACTGCAAGGTAGTGAAAAGTGAACCATGTTATAGCGAGAGACCACTTATTGCTCAATTATTTAACTCCTACAAAAAGCAAGTCTTAAATGAAGTGCTTGGAATGGCTGCAATTGTTGGGGGCATCAAAGTGAACAGAGAGCGTGTGGTATACAAATTTGATTTTAAAACAGATTTTTGTGTAGCGTATCAGTGAAGTAGATCTCTGTGTAGTAAACGCTGCTCCATCAAAACACACATGGTGGAGGTTTACTAAAACTAATTCACTGACAAAACTCACATGAAAATAACTTTCGATTTAAAAAGACATCCAATGCCAAAATTAAAATGGGAAATGTGTGATCATTCCAAAACTGCTCTTGTTCTTGTGATGAGATCAATCAACAAAAATAATTGGAATGACAGTGATGCAACGCAAACACCCTTAACACTGTCAACTGCTGCTGTAATTTTGTTGTCTCAAAGAACGCTTCAGCAACTGTTCGTTTAGGAAGCAACCAACTGATGATGATGGAAAATGACAATAGAGGTGAATCGGTCATATGACTGTCTCCGGACATGTCCCTTTTATCACTGGCTGTGTCATTGCGAAACATCTGGGGGAGATTAGGAGCATGTAAATGTGCCCCTTGGTACAGAGACAATCTGCTGCAGCATCTGAGCGTGGAAAGCCTAGGGATAATGCAAACCCTGTCAGCTGAATCCATAAAGAGTCTTTCTTTTTTTTCTCATGGTAATGGAATCTGGTTACAGAACACACCATTGTTAATCGGCATAAAAGATCTCGACGCGGGAAGGGTTATCTAATACATATATGAGAACGCTTTTTACCACATTAACCCATTTAAGTTGTCAGAAATCACTTTCAATAGAGCTGGACAATGAGTGCAGATGCACAGCAATGAATCATCCCTTTTCAAAAAGCGATGACTTCCATTTCAAGTAAAACGAGACCACCTATTTGTTTGTCTGAATGACTTCAGCTTAGCCACAATTATTGAGATGTTTTTAGAGCTGTGCTTTCAACGAAAAAGTACATGCTATGTATTTTCTGGCTGCTATGGTAAGGAAAGCTCTGAGTCATGGTATAAAGTGGATACTGTCCCACATTACCCATCCTCCCTCCCTGCAAGCTCAGATTGGCAGCGCAATTACCTCTGACAGGCTTGTACTGTGGGTCTTCTAGATTTCAGCTCAATCACATTCAGAGCTCACATACCAGCTGAACAGAGGGAAAGATCAAAGCATAGAATCTACATGCTGCTTTTTGCTGAGCTGAAGTTATTTTTTATATTTTCATTACAAGAAAATCTGTGCATAATTAAAATAAGTTTTGTTAAAGAATGTACGCACTCATCGGCCACTTTATTAGGTACACCTTACCATTACAGGGTTGGACCCCCTTTTGCCTCCAGACCTGCCTTAATCCTTCATGGCATAGATTCAACAAGGTACTGGAAATATTCCTGGAAGATTTTGGTCTATATTGACATGATAGCATCACGCAATCCCAAAGGTGCTCTATTGGATTGAGCTCTGGTGACTGTGGAGGCCATTTAAGTACATTGAACTAATTGTCACTTTCAAGAAACCAGTCTGAGATGATTTGTGCTTTATGACATGGTGTGTTATCCTGCTGGAAGTAGCCATCAGAAGATGGGTACACTGTGGTCATAAAGAGATGGACAATGTCAGCAACAATACTCTTGTAGGCTGTGGCACTGACACAATGCTTAATTTGCACTAATGGGCCCATAGTGTGCCAAGAAAATATCCCCCACACCATTACACCACCACTGGAAATTTTCTCTTTTTTGGACCACTCTCTGTAAACCCTAAAGATGGTTGTGTGTGAAAATCCCAGTAGATCAGCAGTTTCTGAAATACTCAGACCAGCCCGTCTGGCACCAACAACCATGCCATGTTCAAAGTCACTTAAATCACCTTTCTTTCCCATTCTGATGCTCGGTTTGAACTGCAGCAGATCGTCTTGACCATGTCTACATGCCTAAATGCATTGAGTTGTTGCCATGTGTTTGGCTGATTAGAAATTTGCGTTAACGAGCAATTGGACAGGTGTACCTAATAAAGTGGCTGGTGTGTGTGTGTGTGTATATGTGACACATTTTTTCATTAAAGCACAACATAATCTCAAAATCTCAAGAAACCAACAAAACAGTGTTACATGTTTTGTTGACTTACATTATCCCAAATCTTTTGAAGAAATACCGATACCATGTTCCAATACCATGTCCTGTATTTCCATGCTAATGATGATAAAACAGGAAAACACCAACAATGCTTTAAATATTTTTTTTTGTGTTTTATTAGACTGCACAGAGCAGCATTCAAATAGAAACTTTAAATGTTTTGGTAACACTTTACAATACCTGCCACTTGGTTTGGTTAAGGTATTTACTAACATGAACAAATATTTAACAATGCTTGTACATAATTTATTATTTATAATACATTTTTAGTAATGCATTAGTTAATGCACTCTGAGTTCATACTAAATAACAATAAACAAATGCAGTTTTATTTAATAATGTAAATAAAGATAAATAATTGCTATAATAAATGATTTGTTTTATCGTTTGCTCATGTTAGTAAATGAAATAACTAACATTAACTATGTGTCTCATATTGTAAAGTGCTCCCAATGTTTTAAGTATAATAAAACAGCGCTGCTTCTTTTCCATGTGATCACAACCATGATCTGTTGGAACCAGAAGTGGTGGACTGTGGCATAATAAAAAATCTGCTTCTTTGTGCTCATCTTTTATAAAGCAATTGCTTCAGCACTCCCATTTCACTTCGACCTTACTCTGCTTTATACTACCATGAAATGATTTTCCAAATACCATTTAAAATTAATAAATGAATCAATTTGCCTCCATAAATCTGATTTCTGTAGGTGTCTCAGTCATGACATCATCAAAATAAACCTTTGTTTGTTGTGAATACATGTCCACTAGTGATAAAAATTTAATTGTTTGTTCAATGAAGTTATATTACCTTTGCTGTAATCTAATAATAAGTTAATAAAAACAAACAACTAAACATGAATTTTACATACATTTCTTATTATAATATTGTGTTGCTGATTTTTGTTTAATTAGTATGCTATTTAATCCCTGCCTTTCCTCAATCACAGACCTGCTCCATTTTCAAGAAGTCAGTCAACGTTACACAAAGGCAATTTTTAATATTAGATTATTTCTGTAATATCATTTTAAACCCAACATGTATTCCCAAGAACAGTAAAGCAGAGTGAAGTACTGGTTACTGATTTCATTAACCTTTGTCTTGACAATATCATCAAACAGCTAATAATGTGTTGCTAATGTTATGAAATGTTTACATTTGTCATCTTTTATACAATAGCTACTAGGGATGTTACAATACTCAATACAATATTGAACCATTCGCTACGGCCTCCATAGTTCAATACACATATCGAAATAGCATTTTTTGTGTTCAAATTTAAAAATGACATTTAGCTTTTTCTCCATTCCTTTAATTAATCTCTAATGTGGCTCTGTGCATGTTAGAATGTATGTACATGTGCTGAAACAAGGCTCCTAACAAGTAAATGTCCCATCAGTGAGCTAAAGTTATGGATGCTTACACTTGAAAATGATCTGCATGTCAGCGCGCGAGCACATGAGGGACCAGAAGCCCACACTGCATGTCATTATTCCCATTTAAACTAAATTCATAAACTTTGTTATATAAAAATTTAATCTCAAAGCAACAAAAGATCTTGCACAAAGATCTGAGAAGGGCTCATCTGGACGGGCAAGTGAAAGTTTTGATAAGGAAATTAAGTCGAGCTTCTCAACTGTAAATCGTAAGTGACCAATAATTATGTTAGTGTATCCAATTTGACAAGTATTCAATTGGTTATGCCTTACAATGCAAACTTTAAAGAAAGTGTGTTGTGTGTAACTTTCTCAGCGCTGCATCTGTGGATTGTCCCAAAGTGAAAGCATCTTATTCTTGTTTTTAGTATTTATCAAAAAAAATCTAATGAAGTCATTGATTTAATTTAGCACTGTTGCCTCACAGCAAGAAGGTCGCTGGTTCGATTTCTGTGTGGAGTTTGCATGTTCTCTCAGTGTTTGTGTGGATTTCCTCTGGGTGCTCCGATTTGCACAACAATCCAAAGACATACTCTTTAGGTGAATTAGGTGGACTTAATCGCCCATAGTGAATGCATCTGTGTGTGAATGAGAGGGTATGGGTTGCAGATGGAAGGGCATCTGCCACATAAAATATATGCCAGAGTTATCGGTGGTGCATTCCGCTGCCACGACCCCTAATAAATCAGGGACTAAGCCTAATAATAGTGAGTAAGTGAGAGAAACACTGCTGTTTTAAGAGAAAAGTTTTAACAATAGTATACACTACCTGCATGGTTTCTGCTATATTCATACATCCACATTTAGATAGATGTAAATATGTACTATGCGCTTTTCTATCAGTACCAAAATAAACAATGATAATGAAGACAGCAAAGACAAGACTGCAGTTAGAAAAGCTCTGATTATATCAATGTAGATATGTTTGCAAAAGTTCAGCAATTTACTGAAGTCATGTGAACAGATGAGGTCTTTCATATGTTACATCATTATGACTATGGTTTTAATGAACTCACTATAAAATGCCCTGAGTTATTTAATTAATAATCTGTCTACATGCTTCCATAAACAACCTAAGAAATCTTGGAATGTCTTTTTAAGATTAAAAGCTGTTCACACACCACCAATAAATTGTGAGTAATACATAAAAGAAATTCATACATACAGTCCCGTTAACAGATACGTATATAATATTTTCAGATGTGTGGATTTTTCCTCTTAGCCTCTTCATCAAGCATAATTCTGAAATGGTTCCATGAGTTTGCTTTAGATAGACTTGAAATGATATGGTGATTTATACATCCACCTGCACAACTGATGTTCACCTGCTGGAATATTTATTCTATTTTTTTCTTTTGAAATTCTCCTCAGCCTATAGAAAGACAATATATGCTTTTTACTTCAGTGAGTAATAAATTATTAGCTAAAATGTAATGTTTATATTTTCCACATCTTCATAAAAGATGAATATCATTTGTCCGGTTGTTCTGATGGTTTGCTTCCTTAATAGTAAGTAATTGCACTAATGTGCAACAAGAGCGCTAGTGAGCACTTTAGTAAAAATTTCTTCTTAGTTTAAACCAGAGGGATTTGATTTCATTTCACACATCTGTGATCTTTAGCCTCCTACCCTGACACATCCTCTGGTCGAAAGACTAACAAATCCGCATGAGCAGAAATCTACCCAAACAGTTGAGCTCTTTCAGTATCCTGAAGGAAAAAAAGCTCCTCACGTTGCTCTGTAAGTGAGCCCTGCATAGCCTCAGCATGAGACATACCTTACACAAAACCACATTCAATTTCAGGGCCATTTAAACACACACGCAGACACACATATATATGGTTTACAAGGCATCTTCATTGCCGTAATTTTGGTTTCATCCAATAAAAACCACTTGTTTATTTGCCATTAGCCCACCCCACCCCTAAACCAAAGCCTTACAGGACATTTGTGGCAAAATTTTCATTTCAAAGTCCTCAATAAGAATAATTTCTAAGTGTTTTGAATTATGAGGACAGATGTGTGTCCTTCTAAACCATCTAAATAGAGTACAACCAGGTCATACACATGTCAATATGCAATTTAGTGTCCTCGTAAACCACATGAGCGAGTACACACATGCGCTCATATACGGTTTGCAAGGACTTTTTGCAATTTTTGTTTTATACAGTAAAAAACACTTACTGGTTATGAGCAAGTACACACACAGTTGAAGTCAGAATTATTAGCCCCCCTTTAAATTTTTTTTCTTTTTTAAATATTTCCCAAATGATGTTTAACAGAGCAAGGAAATTTTCACAGTATGCCTAATAATATTTTTTCTTCGGAGAAAGTCTTATTTTTTTATTTCAGCTAGAATAAAAGCAGTTTTAAAATTTTTAAGAACCATTTTAAGGTCAAAATTATTAGCCCCTTTAAGCCAATTTATTTTTCACTTGTCTACAGAACAAACCATCCTTATACAATAACTTGCCTATTTACCCTAACCTGCCTAGTTAACCCAATTAACCTAGTTAAGCCTTTAAATGTTAATTTAAGCTGTATAGAAGTGTCTTGAAAAATATTTAATCTAATATTATTTACTGTCATCATGGCAAAGATAAAGTAAATCAGTTATTAGAAATGAGTTATTAAAACTATCAAATGAGTTATTAAAACTTCCACCTAATATCTTCTTTCTCTTCAGACACTTGTTACTACTTTAGAGTCTGCTTAACATCTGCCTAGACATCATAAAATGCCAATCTGTGTGAGCAGGACAGAGCGGAGGGGTTTTTGATATAGCTGTGCTCTATTTGCTGGACGAGCCTTACACAGGCTACATTCTCAGTGTTTGGCAACTGCATTTTCAGATGTGAAAGATGTACATATAACAGCTTACAGGAGCAGCTCTTTACGACTGAATAACCAAAGTGAAGTTGCATTTATCTTCCTTCAGTATATATATATATATATATATATATAATTCTAGCGTAATTACTAACCTGCCTAGTTAACATAATTAACCTAGTTAAGCTTTTAAATATCACTTTAAGCTGTATAGAAGTGTCTTGAAAAAATTACTGTCATCATGGCAAAGATAAAATAAATCAGTTACAACTTTATTACCTGTTATTCACAGCCTATGCAGGTTCTGTTCACTAAAGTATCATTCACTAAAGAGATCATTCGTGGGCACGCTCGCGTCCTCTCAGTAGTAAACAAACACTGCATCAGCTCACGTGTCATTTTGCGGCTGCGAATACGTCATTACATTAAGACAGAAATTACATTTATGAGTGAATTATACTTCATAAATACCAGTGGTGTAAAGTAACAATTTCGAAGTCTATACAAAATTTAGCAATAGACCTACACATATAGGCTTAATAATATTATTGTTGTTTTACAATATGTTTCTCAATACTCATGTTAACCTTTATTTTACATAGCCAGAATCGTGCAGCCCTAGTATATAGTGAGAACATTTTCATTTTTGGGTGAACTATCCCTTTAATTTCTTTACAAAACAAACCCTAACACAAAACAACTGAACAGTGTTGTAGATATGGTCAACATAGATTTAAGCCTGGTCAAGAAGGCTCACCAGCGCCTTTTTTTTGTAAGGCAACTTAAGAAGAACCAGCTGTCATCAGCTGTCTTGGTGAACATCTACCGCTGCATAATAGAAAGTATTCTGACCAACTGATTAACAGTCTGGTATGAAAGCTGCTCTGTTGCGGAGCGTAAGGCACTGCAGTGGGTGGTGAAAACTGCCCAAAGCATCACAGGGTCCACACTGCCAGTCATAGAGGACATCCAGAAAAAACACTGTCTGCGCCGAGCACGCAGTATTCTTAAGGATTCCTCTCACCCTGCTCACAGACTGTGAGCAGGCGCTCAGGCTCCCCTAGACAAAAACCAGTAGACTAAAAGCTGTCTACCTTTTAAACTCTGCCCCCCACTGACTTTTTTGCCCCCCTAATACACCCCCCACTCTCCTCATAACTTATACTCCTCACAATCACTGCACTATTTAACATTTGCACATTTAAAAATTGCACATATTCATTGCACTACATTGCACTGACTTGATTTATTTGAACTGTACATACCCATTGTACATGTTTGTTTGTAATTATTTACACACCCACTGTACATATACATTTGTAATTATTTTTTATCTTTCTGCACACTTCTGATTATTAATAGCAACCTGTACATATATTCATCTATTGTAAATCTCTGTTCATAGCTAATACAACCTGTATATAATGTTCATAGTACATTCATTTGTAAATATCACCATAGTTTTTCTATAACTGCACTTTATAACTAATATCTGTATTCTGCACTTGCTGCTATTGCACTCCTGGTTAGACCTAAACTGCATTTCGTTTCCTTGTACTTGTACATGTGTAATGACAAAAAAGTTGAATCTAATCTAATCTAATCTAATCTAATCTAATCTAATCTAATCTAATCTAATCTAATCTAATCTAA
>CAIGQZ010032280.1:6751383-6768055 GCA_903798205.1 Danio tinwini
GTGGCCGAGAGCCGTGGGAGCGAAACGAGGCCCGCCACAGATGAGATACACCTGTGGCGCGCACCTGCCTTCAATCTCACGGAAGGAGCTCTGGACTATAAGAGGAGGAACGATGGCAGAGGACAGAGAGAGAGGACCGGGCCCGGACATGTTACTTTTGCTTTCAGTTTGACGGCAGTCTCCGTGAGGAGCTGCCGTCCGTTTGTTTTGATTTAGACGGCAGTCTCCGTGAGGAGCTGCCGTCCCTTTTATTAATAAATATTTCTTTAAAATTCAGTCGGTTCTCCGCCTCCTTCTTCCCGGCGGCCAGGTGGCCGTAACTTCATTACAGTGGTAGTTGTACACGAGAGGCTGTCGCCGCCAGTTTGTTTAGTTTGTTTATTTATTTATTAAAAGTGTTCAAATGTTTGTGAATTCCCCTTCGGGAGGGGGACTTCAATGCTACGTGGAAACTTTCACTATGGGGATTTCATTCAGAAAGCCAATCATCTGAAAGAGTATGTAAACGGGAAAATGAGCCAATGAGTTGGCAGCTTCAGCTTGCGCACCTGATGCTCGTTGCAATCAATTTGCTATAAGAGCACAGCACGCGCAAAGCCAGTATCAGCACTCCCACTCCGCTTGCCCCACTGCTGGTACGTCAGCGATCGTAGCGATGCAGTCATTAGCGAGAACTCTGCCTGCCTGGTTAGCGCGGGCCAGCCCTTCGCGGTGGCTCATACGCACGATCAGACTTGGCTTCGCGATTCAATTCTCGAACAGCCTCCCAAGTTCACGGGGGTGTTTCTCACCAGGGTCAGCCCTGTGCCCGCCCCTGTCTTGCCAGAGAATATTGCTGTCCTCCTGGCGAAGGATGCAATCTAACCGATCCCTCCAGCCGAGATGGAGAGCGGGTTTACAGCCTGTACTTCATCGTACCTAAAAGAGCGGTGGGCTATGGCCAATTCTAGATCTTCGCGTTTTGAACCGCTGTCTGCACAAGCTGCCATTCAAAATGCTTATGCAGAAGCGCATCCTCCGGTGCGTTCGTCCTCGGGATTGGTCTGCAGCAATAGACCTGAAGGACGTGTACTTCCTGTCTCCATACTCCACGTCACCGTCAGTTTCTGCGGTCTGCGTTAAAGTCGAGCCTGGCAGTAGAAGTCCTCCCCTTCGGGTTCTCTCTGTGTCCAGTCTTCACCAAGCTCGCGTAGGGTGTCCTAGCGCCCCTTCGGCTCGCGGGCATCCGCATACTCAATTATCTCGGTGACTGGCTGATGTTAGCCCTCTCTCGGGAGCAATTGATTATGCACAGAGATAAGGTGTTCCAGCACCTCCACCTATTGGGGTTTCAGGTCAACCGAGAAAAGAGCAAACTCTCCCCCTTGAAGAGGATCTCTTTTCTCGGGTTAGAGCTGGACTCGGTCACCATGACAGAGAGCGCGCTCCGCTAATGCTGGACTGTCTGCGAGAGTTTGACAGCAAAATAGTGGTCCTACTGAAATCTTTCAGAGGCTCCTGGGGCATATGGCATCCGCAGCCGCTGTCACGCCACTCGGATTGCTCCATATGAGACCACTTCAGCACTGGCTTCACGATCGAGTCCTCAGCCCCTGGAATGATCCCTTGTTCCTACAGGCCTAAGTGCCTCTAGGACAGGTGTTCAGAAATATTGTCATTTTGACAGATGCTTCCATTACGGGCTGGGGGGCCTTGTGTTGGGGGCATGCAGCCTCGCTCTCTGCCGCTTTACTGGTGCTGGAGCGACAACACGTGCTGGTCAGGACGGACAGGACGGACAGTACGGCGGCGGTGGCATATATCAACCGCATGGGGGTATCCGCTCTCGCTGCATGCCTCAGCTCCCACGCCGTCTGCTCCCCCGGAGTCATACGCGGCGCAATCCCTGCATTCCATTTTTCCCCACGAACTCAACCGTGCAGCCCATTCCCTCTCACTGCAGTTTCGCCTGGGAAAAAGGAGATTCCTCGAATCGTGCATCCTTTTGGGCACGGAGCGCCTCTCTAACAGACACTGTAGAGCTGCGGGCTGGGCGACACCTATTGCAAGATTTATTAATCTTGAGGGGAGCCGATTTCTTCACGCGGTGAATGAGAAATTCGGTTAGGTGTTGTAAAACTCTGTCAGTAAAGTTCCCCGCTGGCGAACCCTGCAGATATTCTTCCGAGGCCCCCAGCATCTTACTCAGCGGAGGAGTCAGGCGCTGGCCCGTTACGTTATTGGTCTGCCTGCTGGTCAGCCCGCGTTCTGGGTATAGGTGCCTGCTATGTGCGATCCCCACAAGGTGATCCCATATGCTTATACTGCCACGATGCAGTCCCCCCTCACAGGCGGACCATTGTCTTTCCTCACCGCTAATCATCTTATATTCATATGCATACTCCTCCTTCTCAGGGCTAGTCCATATGCTCTCTCGCCACCAGTCTCCCCACTTGGGTAGCAGGTGGCCTCCGCAGCGTCCTCCCTATCAAGACTGCACGCATTCCCAACGTACTGTCGTATTAAATTCCTAGAAATTATTCTAGACGCATTTGCGGCTCCCAAAAATATATATCTAAATCCGTAAATCTTCTGTTGAAGTGGGATAAGTAAGGGCCAGGTAACACGTTGGAAGACCGCGCCTCTGGTGACGCTGGTGCGCTCACGCTCTCTTTTGCCTGGCAAACCTCTCATCGGGGGCGAAGGTAAGGTTCAATCATTATGCCGTTTTATATAAATTTCCCCATAGTGGAAGTTTCCACATAGCATTGAAGTTCCCCTCCCGAAGGGAAACGCTTTGGTTACTTAGGTAACCCTGGTTCCACGTGGGGGGGGACGGAAATGCCATGTTCCTTCGCCATAATGATTGTCCCTTAGCTGTTGAGGTGAAAGTCTCTTCCCCTAAAAAATGATGCTTGGCTTTGCGCATGCTGTGCTCTTATAGCAAATTGAGTGCAACGAGCATCAGGTGCGCAAGCTGAAGCTGCCAACTCATTGGCATTTCATTAGTCCGTTTACATAATCTTTCAGATGATTGGCTTTCTGAATGAAATCCCCATAGTGGAAGTTTCCACATAGCATTTCCGTTCCCGTTCCCGAGCGTTTTCTGCCTCCTTTTTCCCGATGCCTAATATGCCATCATATTTCATTACAATCTGTAGTAATAAATAGCCAAAAATTCTAGGAATATTCTGCTAATATGCAAAGTAGTTAGTTGCCAGAGTTAGTTCCCAAACTAAAGATATACCCCATTTTGTGATATTGTGCTCCACTTATACCCATTTTTTTACTGTAATTCTTTTGTGTGGTTTGAAGGAGTTACTGTATAAGACACAAAGTTTGTATCCAAGTACAACATCTCAATTCAGTCACGTTAAGATTGTATTACAGACTGATGCCTTAGATTGCTGCCTACGTAGGCAGTAGATCACAAGAAAGAGTTTAGGAACACAGCCACATTTTTAAACCCTGCCTATACCAGGAAGACTCTATTTTAGAACAAGTAATTGTGCCATTTTCAAATGAGTCTGTGTGGATAAAATTAGCAGTAGTTAGCATAATAATGAAGTTGATGAAAAGTGCTATTTGCATGTAGACACTTGGACTGTGATTTCATGCAGAGCTGCATGTCATTTGCTTGGCTGGTTACACATCATAAATACAGCTTGGCTTGAAATTATGAATCCAGTGTTATTTTGCAACAGATCCTCTGGTTCACAGGCAATCAATGAAGGGTAAAAGGGAGAAGGTGATGAATTACGATACAAGGGCATTTTCTCATGAAATAAAGTGCATATTTTGGCTACTAATGTGTCATTTCTAAGTCAGCAGGGAACCTTCCAGCAGCTTTTATGGAATACATGAAAACATTCCCAAAAGAGATGGGATTCAGGGATCAAGTTTTTTGGTTGTCAATGATTGGCCTAATTGGTGACATAAATGTAGGGTGTCAGGGGATGGGATTGTGTTTTAGGAGGCATGACTGCCCCATGGTCAAGTACAGTTATTAGGCCTTGTTGTTCAGAGCATGAGAAGTAACTACAAATGCTGCCTTAATGAAAAACAAGAGCCTACTCTGCACAGATTTTAAGGTACAGTGCATCCCAAAATTTCAATTCTAACATTATTAAAAGTAATGGTTTTTACTTCTTTTCTCAGGATCCAATGATTGCACATTTTGTATGTCTCTTATTTTGACAAGGAAGACATGCCAAAGAGTTAATGTGCAGAGTATTGTAACTTCAGCACTAGGATTGGAAATCCCTGATTTGAAAGAATACTAATTTACTCAGTTCTTGTTACATTTGAAATTACAAATGCAGGCTCATTGGAAATACATTTTATTATATATTTGACTACAGTTTCTAGTTAAAATGAATGCTACGTCATCAAAATAAATGCTGTATCATCAACAATTTGTTTTCCTTTTCCCACTAATGATATTTACAGGGACATATTATAATAATAAAGGAAAAATAAAAGAAAAAGATAATTTAAAAATAAAAGATTATTATCATCCAATTCTTTGCACAACACCAAAAATACCACAAACACCTTAAAGGGCTCCTATTTTACCCCTTTTACTTTGTAAGATGAGTCTTTGGTAAAATATCCATCAGATAATGTATTACACCCTCCAGAATGTCAATTTTAGACTCAGAGGAAAGTGTAGTTGTTTTTGTAACCTGTCCTTTTAATGCAAATGAGCTAATTCTCCCTCCCCACCGTTCCGACATGTGTGTCAGTTTTTACTGCGTATCATCATAAACAGCACAGACAGATGCATATAAGCAGATTCAGGATTCATTTTACTGATTGCAAATTCAGTTCATAAGTCAAATACAGCAAGTAATTTATATATATATATATATTTGTGGTGGAGTTGGGCAGCACCGTGGTGCAGTGGGTATCGCTCTCGCCTCACAGCAAAAACGTCTCTGGTTTAAGCCTTGGCTGGGTCAGTTGGCATTTCTGTGTAGAGTTTGGATGTTCTCCCTGTGTTCGTGTGGGTTTCTTTTGGGTGCTCCGGTTTCCCCCACAAGTCCAAAGGCATGCGGTATAGGTGAATTGCGTAAGCTAAATTGTCAGCAGTGTATGTGTGTGAATGGAAGAGTATGGGTGTTTCCCAGTGATGGGTTGCAGCTTGAAGGGCATCCGCTGCATAAAACATATGCTGGATAAGTTGGCGGTTCATTCCGCTGTGGCGACAACAGATTAAAAAAGGGATTAAGCCGAAAAGAAAATGCATGAATGAATGAGGTGGAGTTTAATCAAGTGAATGATGCAATGATGCATCATTTTTTGCAACGAAGAGTCACACATAAATGCCATTATAAAGTTCGCAGTACACACACACTGTGGTGATTCCCTATTCAGCTGTGGTTATAAATTACAGTAATTGAGTCTTTTCTTTATTACAAACATACTTGGCTTTGAAAACATTTTAAACTTGTAAACCTCTGTCTTGGTATGCAGCTGATCACAGAGAGTTGGAACATATCTTTTAATCACAGTTTCTTTGTAACTACTGTTTTGTGGACATGTGTATATGCATTACTATGGAGACATGTTAATACACGCCTGTCAACCAATTCAGTGGGCGGGGAAAACCACACTCTGACGTCATGTTGCAGTGGGCCTAAAAATCATTGGGATTTGGATCCTATTTTGACATCAGGAAATAATAAAAAAAGAGTCTTGTTGTGTTTATATCACTTCAATATGACAGACACACTATACCTACACACAGTTTGGTCCAAACAGCTACCAAAAGTAAATTTTGCATCATAGGTGCTCTTTAGTGATGTCCATAAACAGTAATTGAATACATTGCCTCACCTTTTTATCTCCATATGGTCAACTGTTCTGATGTATTATCTTACTTTGTTCAGTTTTGTATTTGTGATGCAGAGTGCTCAGATTAGAGTCTGGTGAAGCCGTTTTGAACTTGGTTGCCTTTAAAAACATTATTTGTTGGATTTAGGGAAGGGTTTAGGTCACTTGTTCGACAAACACTGCCTTCTTGTGATTGTGTACAAGAAGAATGTGTTTTATATGACATATAAACATATAACAAAATCTTCTCTAAGTAATGCATTTCAAATTTACAAAAATGTACACAGTGCCCTCTTGTGGATTTGCCATCTGTAATGTGCAATAAAATGTACCTGGCACAATCTGTTATACATTTTACAAAAAAAATTGGCTGAGGCACACATTTTATTTTTTTCAGCCAAAAATCATGTCACTTCAAAAATCTCAACAACAGATGATGTCCTATGGACTCATTCTAGCAACAAGAAAACATATCCTACAGTTTTGGAATACATCAGAAACCCCACCGGCTAAACTTTGCTTCAAAGAAATTTTTATAGTGCTTCATTTGGATAAAAAAATATAGCCAAGCCAACCTTGCTGCAATTTTCTGATGATACAATAACCCACACTGCAATGCGGGATTCGCTGGTTATTTGTCAAAGTAAGAAAAATTATTAAATTAAAGCTGCAAACGGTGTTGAAAGGTACATCGCACCCAGTCTCGTACTGATTGCAGTGAACCAATCACAACAGACTGGTTCTTCGGACAAATCACCACAGATTAGTGTCACACTAAAAAAAAAAGAATGATTTGCTGAACAAATCATATTGGATCATATTAGGATAAATAGGTAAAAATAAATGCGTTTTTGACCTTGCAAGAATATCAGTCGTTAGAACCCCAAAACCAAAATATCACCATTTAAAATACATAATAGTGGCCTTTAAATTAAATATTTCAATTCAGAAACAAAATCTGAAGTGACCTGTCCCATTATACTGTTGTTGGTGAAGCACTACTTACACTTAAAACGCATAATTTCTAGTTTACTCCAGCTACTGCACATGTGCAAAGATTAGCACAACACCAGAGGTAACCAGACAACATGGTTATAAACACTAGAATAACAGAGACAAAACCAGCAAATACTGGAGGACAACACCAGTAGTCGATACCTGAAAAGTATACGATATCTGATGAAATATGCTGTGATGTTTTTTCTCCTGTCAAAATCAATACAGGTAACGAACAAGCGAATCTGTGCAGATCCCTCCTCCCACATAAACAAATCGCTAAAAAAACTGACGATTGATGATTTTTGAGCAGAAGGCAGGACTTCCTTTGCATATTGAGCATTGCAATGCCAGTAGTCTTTGGTAATACCTATGTCATTATACACATTTATATCCTGATATGTCACAAACATGCCCACCCAAACAACCACTCACCCACACACACATTCATCAAATATAATTATCTTTTTTCAGCAATTGTTAATAATTATCTTCAAAAATGTGTCAAAATCTAAGTTTAATTTCTAATATTATTATTGAGAAACAAACGGTGTTAACTAAATGTCAGTTAAAATACTGAATGAAACGGCACATCCAGCAAGCAGAGTAATTCAAAACAAGTTTATTTTTGAGTTTGGGTGGTCATTTTTTTCACGTTGGCATTGTTTGATTGTTTGAGGCAACATTGTTGCAAGAGCACCAACTCCCAAGCATTCATCATTGTTCCCTGGAAGGGCTGGCCTTTGCTGCTACCCTCTGGGACACCACACAGCAGAGCAGCAAACTGGAAGGCTACACAGAGTGCACAAGAGAACTGAACCATTTCCCAATTTATGATCTCTCAGCCCTTTAAAGGTTGATTTAATATTTGCCTGAGAGGTTCTGGAAAGCTTCCCGAAAATAAAAAGAGAGAGAGAGAAAAAACCAAACACAACAAAAAAAAAAGGGAGTCGAGTGATGTTTAGCTAACCTTTAATGCACTTGTTGGTGAACTGTGTCCAACAATAAGAGGTATTTATTAGTCTGGGTGAAGCAGAGGGGGCCTGACACAAATCAGCTTTAAAGGGGCTTCGAACAGAAGCGAGAGGTCCATCATTAGCTGTAGCTTCTAATGAATCATATTTCAACATGCATTTCCTCAAATGACATGCAATTGGGATGATGTACTGCACGTTGGGATGGAAGAAACCTGAATTGTTTTCCAACTGTGCACCGGGAGCCAGGTTTTACTCAAGTCACCTCAAAAATAATGCCAATGAGATGTGCGCTCTCAATGCCAAGGCAAGCTTAAACTAGTGCTGCCAAACCACCTAGATGAGAAAGCACTTTATCTCATGTACGCAATTAAAGAAGTGAAGGCCAGAGGCATGATAGATGCCTGCAAGTTGTCTGAAAACATTTATTATTAGAACTCGGATAAATAACTACTCTTATTTGCCATGTGATTTCATTAAAGGTGACTCATTAATAGGACTCTATGAACTTTAAGCTGGATTCACTTAAATGCTGATTCTGTGGATGAATTTGCCCTTCAAGTCTTAGCCTGAAAAGAAACCCAACTTCAAATGGTGTTACTTTTAGTTTTCAATGTGCCAAAGTCTTTAACACATGCTCAGTCTTTTCATTTCTCTGCCAAAAGTGATTAAATGCGCAAAGAACCAAAATGTGTGTAGTAATTCATTCACAACAAGATGTTCTTGAAAATGTTCTCAGTGTATTAAAAAAGCTTAGATACACATTAGAGATAATGGCTCTCACTCTAAAACACATCCAGGTTTTCTTCTATAGCACTGCCCTGAAACACTGGGCCAACTGCAGACCATCCATAAACCGCAGGCTTTGGCCAGTGCTATAAATGAAAACTTCTCAGCTCTTTATATCCGGAGTTTGAGCCCTGGCCGCTAGAGAGACGGATGTGCCTCCACAGCTGCAGGCCACTTTAAAGCAGCACAGGTTTTCAGGGATGTTTATTAATGTTTTTTTTGCTGGAGGGACTTTTTCAGCTTCCCTGCAAACAGGGCAATAATGGACACTTTTGTGTAGCCAGGTAAACCAAGCCGAAACCGCTCTGATGTCAGCTAAAATATCTGCTGGATAAACAAGACGATTGCCAGCACGGCAGAGCAGTTTGTTTCATAGATAGCTCAGGTGTAATTTGGGACCAAACACAGACATTTAGGGCTGAGGGCTGAGGGCTGAGGGCTTCAGAGCTGACGTCAAGCCACAAGTTATTTTAGGCAGTCGGTCAAAGGTGACCTATATATATAATATAGTATATATAATACTATATATAATATAGTATTCTAAGATTTATATATATTTTTACAGAACATTTTACCCCAGTGTGGTGAATTAAAATCCATGTTATAATGTAAAAGTGTCTTTTTAACAAACGAACAATGCTAAAAGCCTTCATCATAAATGTATATAGTTTGTCTGGCTCTGCAGTGGACTTTCAGTGATGTGGTATAGAAAATCAATATGTCCCATTTCTAACTCCAGACTTATTCAGAGAGCAAATGAAAGCTGCTTTAGTGTGGCAACACAATCAATTTTGTTATCTAAATTATATTAAATTACTTTAAGAGTAGCGCTACAATTCAGCTTTCTAAATATATTGTAACATTTTAAAAACTAAAATATAACCCAAGCTCTCTAGAAAAACACACCTATGGCAAAATTTCTTTTCGAAATGACTCTTTCAAAGTGCAGCTTTCAGTAAATGGCACTAATAGCAAGTTTAGAAAACAGATGAACATGAATCTGGTAACAGTTTTAAGATTAATGTTTTACATATTGTTTCACTGGAAAAGTGACAAATTAATGCTCTATTATAGGGTTAAAAAATAACCCATACTAAGCACCAATCAAGTGTTAATAAAAACCAAACAAGAGATTTTAAAAACATTTGATGAGGAAACCAAGTCATTTTAACTGGTTTCTTCAAGTCATTGAGCTTTTATTGTGACATTTTGTGACTTATTTTGTTTAATGAAACTCATCATATCAGATTTATATAAATATAAGCAACAGAACAAATTTAATTTTTCAGAAAGATAACATGTATCAAATTTGTAAGGGTCTATATTAATACAAATGAATACTCAAAAAAGCATTGATGCATGAAGAATCTTTACACTGAATATAAATTGAGTCAAATATTGACCCAAGTGAAGATTCACATATGCAACCATCACAAAGTATTTTAAATCAGGTGATCATGTGAAGTGTTTTAAGGTCATACAACAATATATTGTTTAAGGAACTGTGTTAAAATAACTTTAAATTGATCATCTTCTCCTGTATTTATTATAATTTGTGGGAAAAGTAATTAGTGTTTTTGGTGTATTGCTGTCAAAGCAAAGTTATTATCATTTTGTGTTTTTAAATAAATACTTATTTAATATTATTTTAAAATTCATTATACATTTCAGTTTAGTTTTAGTTAGTTTCAATGAAGTTTTAGTTTGGTTTTCATTTTGAGAACACTTCTATTTAGTTTTTACATATTTCAGTTTTAGTCATTCTAGTTCATCAGAGCACAAAGTAAAGTTCAGTGTTTGCACAGATTACATGAACTCTTGTAGTACTCTTAGTAATACAATCAAATAATTGTTTGAAAGACCTTGAACCCAAAACTTTAATGCAACTTAAAGATTCATAAGTAAAATTATGATACATTAAAATTTTATTAAAACAATTTTGGCAGATGAAAAAAGATGAAAAAAGACAGAACATGTTTCATGTTTTTATAGACATTATTTTGTTGTATATATACACGTTTGACTGTAAAAGCGCCATCTACAGGCATTCCCTAAATTCTGCCACAGAACGAGTTTTTATTAATTCTGAAAACGATTAGCATTTTTGCTAAATATTATTTTTAGTCAGTTTTTCAGTAAATGCTGTTTCCCTTCAGATCAAAAATGTTAACGTTATGTCACTGACACATTGGGAATCACCAAATGACTAATCATTCTGTGCCCTTTGCAGCGCACTCCATCCATGTTTCAAGCATTTGTGACGGTTCATCCTACAGGATGGCTGCACTCTCGCTCAATGATACCAGGAACCAGATGGGCACTCCCACCCCAAGACTCCCCAGCTGCCCCACTGGTGGTGCTCTGCCAGCCTGGTTAGCACTACCCAGCCCATTATGGTGGCTCAATCAGACTCGGCTATGCAATTCAGTTGGCCAAACAGCCCCCCCGAGTATGATGTATTTCATGATAGTCTAAGCCACGGCCACCCCTGTCTTGTGTGAGGAGATTGCTGTCTTCCTGGTGAAGGATGCAAACCGATTGGATTACATATGAGACCACTTCAGTGCTGGTTTCACAATCAGGTCCCAAGATGACCATCACCCCGCTGTGTTGCCGCACCTTCAGTCCCTGGATGAACCTTGGCTTTCTACGGGCCAGGGTGCCACTAGAACAAATGTCCAGGCAGGTTTTCATCTTGGCAGATGCTTCCAGTACGAGCTAGGGGGCCATGTGCAACAAGCATTTAATTGCAGGTTCATGGACCGGACCCCAGTTGCATTGGCATATCAATTGCCTGGATTACTGTATGTCTCAGCTCGCTCACCCTCTGGAGTCACACGTGGCTGAAATCGATGTGCACTGTTCATAAACCCAGGTGACCTCAACCATGTAGCTAATGCGCTCTCGCGACAGCTTACACTCCCTGAAAAATGAAGACTCCACTCCAGGGTGACCCATAACTTTATCTGGTATGTCCGTTTGGTCAACCTACGTTTTTAGGAACAGTGCCAGCTCTGCATGATCCCTGCTTGGCTATCCCATATACATAATTTAGTCATGGTTAAGTCCCCCTCCTCAGGCGGACCGTTGTCTTTCCTACCAGCTAACTATCTTATCATATGTAGTGCTCCCCCTGAACAGGGCAAGCACATATGCCTATATTGTCACTAGGTCTCCCCATTTGAATAGCAGGTGGCCTCCAATGTGTCATTCCCCTTTGGGACTGGCACGATTTCCCAACGTACTGCCATATCTCTAAAAATCCCTAGCCTGCAGTTAGCTATGTAAAAGACTTGTACAACCCCCTAAATTCCACTCTAAATATTCCCATATTCTGGTAATTAAGGGCCTGGGGACATTGGAAGGTTGTGCTTTTGGTGATGCTTGTGCACTCACACTATGCTTGGCAAACATGTCACCAAACGTGTAATGGGTCCAGCTGCTGTTACACTTTACATACACATTCCCAATGTGTCAGTGACACAACATTGAAGCTCCCAATCTGAAGAGGAATGTACAGGTTATGACCATAACCCACGTTCTCCAAAGAAAGGAATGGAGATGTTGTGTCTCCTTGCCACATCAGCTTGGTCTCGAGCAGGTAACATCTTGGCTTCCTCAGCGATTAAGGCCTGAGTTGCTCTCTTTCAGGTGCCGGCTATATACTCTGCTGATTGCATTAGCTGCAACTGTGAGCAGCTGCACTTTGCTAATACATAGGCATTCATTGACTTGTTTTCTTACTTCTCAGAGTGATTGGTCATCTGGCGATTCCGAGTGTGTCAGTGACATTATAGCGCCTTTCACACAGTGATACCGATAAATATCCAGAAAATGTCCGGAACGACTTTACCGGTACATTAAAAAAAAGTGCTGTTCACACAGGCAAGGACGGTACAGAATTTTTCCGGAAAAGACCATTCACACATCCATTCCAAAATATCGGTAAATTCTGACATCTTTGATGAAAACATATAAAGAAACACTTTTGCATATCGAGATGTACATAATATGTGTGTTTGTGTGTGTGTTGGCACTCACCGGCTGCTTCATGTGCAAGCGCGACGCGTCACGCAACTGAAGGAAGCAGAGCTTGAAGGTAAACAAACAACGGCTTATGTTTTAACACAGTTGGCATTAAGAAGAAATATAGAAACGTTATCTGACTAACATTTAACAGCTAAATGTGTCTGGAAAAGTATTCAAAGGCTTTTATCTTCATAAACAGAGCGGATGTGAATGCGTCTGAGTGTTCTGATTGGCTAAAGTAGACGTCTCACGATGCTCTTTCCGGCAATCTTCCTTCTGCATTCACACAGTGCAGCATTCTGGCAAATTACCGGGATTTTAAAAAAGGCCTGTTCACACATACACATACCTTTATTAATTACCGGCAATTTTCCGGAAAGTTCTGTATGTGTAAAAGGGGCTAATGTCTCCATTCCCTCTTTTAGGGTACATGGGTTATGGTCATAACCATGATGTAAGTTTCATTTATTTATATTTTTTCATTAATTGTGAATATTATTTTTTTTTCAGTAAAAAAAAAAATTTATTAAATGCTAAAATTATGCCAAGGTCTATATCAGCAATTGATGACAAAATTTGATGAACCCATGTATATTGGCATGTAAATAAAATTAAATAAAACAGCACCACTGGCAAAGTGACTAATGGCAACAGTTGCTCTCATAGGATTGGCCAATAAGTATTGTTTTAATGCAGGTCTTGGGGAAGTGTGTACAAAGACCTTTTACAAAAACATTGCAAGAATGTGGTACTATGTGCTTTCTCAAATGTATGACCAACCAGTGTAAAACATTCATTGTTCCTGTATATTTAAAAAAAGAAAACCTCTGATGAATCACAGGCAGGCTCTATTTTGGAAGGGCAGACTTTTTTGGTAAAGTATTGCTGAAGTTAAATCAGGAACACATGATGAAACAGACGAAGCAATGAACTGACATGCAAATGTGTGAGAGCCACCATTACTCATAAAAGATGATTTCAGTTTAAGCATGGCTTGGCAAGGGAACTGCTATTAGGAGCATGACTTAGCTAGAGCCTTTGCCGGCCTTTCTCTGCATGGCAAATTCCACTTAATTTAGAGGGCAATTCACTGCTCATTCATCTTCTTTTGTAATCCAAACACTGATCATGGCACTACTCAAAAACTGGACTCACTCTTGAGTGATATTGGTTGAGATTTTCTCCAGCCTCTGTAGAAAAAGATCTTTTCAAGCAGCAGAATATTTTACACTCTGAGGTTTGGGCTCAGTTTCACACATGCTTATCTAGTTTCTTTTGTGGGTGTGACTCTAATTTTGGTTTTGTGCACCTAACATTTTCCTCTTTTTGTGAGCAGTTTCCTGAATGTGGCTTGTATGAAGAGATGTTAAAATGTATATAATAAAAAAAGTGTTTCTTCTACAAACATGACTGACACTCCTTACGTAGCCCTGTATTGTTAAGAGTTTTCCCTTTAAAAACTGGAATCAATTATGCATTTATTTAAATATTAATGCAAATAAATGAATCATGATTTCTTGTGTAGAGACTGAAGACAGAAAAGACATTTCTGTAAATATTTTCTGAGAAAGAAATTCATACGAGTTTGAAACGACATGGCAGTAAATTAATAAATGACAAATAGGTCCTGATGTAGAGACATCAGAATAAATAATTCAATATCATGTTAATTAAAGTGCCCCCATTATGTAATTTGGAATGTTCCTCATTTTGTTTTAAAGGTGTCATACAATAGATGTATTAGATGTATAAGATTATTTTTACTTCTTACTGTGTCATAAACTGCTTACTGTGTCATAAATTGTAAACTATGTACACAGTAAAGACTATAATGAGTTTACTATTAGCTTGGTAAAACTAGTTTGTATCAACCAGTGACGAAGCAGTAGATGTTCAACCAATTGAACCTCAATTACAAGCACAACAGGTTACATGGTCTACTTGTATCTATCAGCAGAAAGTGGTTTAATATGATATTTTATGACTGTTTATGAATGATTGTTTAATAGACACAAGCCAACAGTTTGGATGTATGCAAAAAGTGTTTAAAATATGTATGAAAATGTCATTACACATCTATTTATAGATGCAAGAGGTCATCTGTATGCTCACTTATTTCATAGATGCAGGAGCGTGTATGTACATGTAATTATAATCTGGTAGATGCAAGACTTTGTATGATCATTTAAAAAATGTAAAAGTAAAAGATCTTTTCTGTACTGTAGTCTGTATTTCACTTTGTCTTTTTTTGTTATGTCTCAACAATAAATGTTTTTCTGGACATGATTTTGTGTTTTAGAGCAGGTCAAAAAGGAATTACTTTGTGTCAGCCAATGAACAGAATAGGCTGGCATTATGCACATGTCCTACGGATTTATTCTTTATAGAATTAAAACTGTAATACCTGATCACTTATTTCAGCAGTTTAGATTGTATTCCTTTTTCAAGTTATTGACAATCACTTTATTTATCATGTACTTTGTAAGTTTGCAAGGAAACAAATCTGTTTATGCGCAATACTAAGGCACATGGCAGAACATCAAGCCGGATTCCATCAAACCCCCAGAAGTGAAGGCAGAGTGGGAGGAGGTTGCAGTTTTTATATTAATGTAGACAACAATAATCTTTTACATTTTAATGCTTTGATTTTTCATATTTAAAGATGTTGTGTGTATGTGTGTTGCTGCACATCTTTGTGTGTAATAAGCAATGTGCATTGGACCAGCCTATAGATACATATCACTAACACACTTTTTAAATAACAATAGCAACAGAAAACACCACTGTGTTTAGACCAGCTTTTATTTGGATAATGGCACTGTCTATTTCAGTTGCCTCAAAATAGCAGTTTGCCAACAATGCACCTCAACACACCTGCTTTTCCCAGCACATCTATGGGTGCATAAATGAATACAAATGCATTTTAAATAATGTAGCACAGGATGTGAAAATGAAATCTGCGGCAGGCTGAAACTAGCAAATAAACGGTCTGCTTGGAGTAATAATGAAAATGTCAAAGAAGAGTTTAATTGCAGTAGTAACTTAGGACTGAATTTCGAGACGGAGATAAAGCATAATTTAAATGCATTGCATTTGCTTTATAAAAATGTTTTTTTGAAATAAATTGTAAATGACCACTTTCTTAGGGCTGATTTATACTTCTGCATCAAGTGCACGTGTAAGCTTCGGCGATGCCTGCGTGTAGTTGCATAGCCCTCGCCGTGGCCGTCGGAGAAGCTGATGCGCACCTCTCAAAAAAATGTAACTACATGCGCAACGACGCCTAGTGCAAGCTCTGTGATTGCTCGGCTTGGTAGCGCTGATGAGTGTGGATGGAGGTGAGAGCCACGCAAGCCCGATGGAGCGAGTGTATAGAAGTTTGGAGTCCCATGACGGAGCTCCAGAAGAAAAGTTTTGTTTTGTGTTTACCTTATGATCAAAGTTGTTGCACATCTGTCGATTCCTGCCTCAAAATGAGCGAGTTTGAGCCACTTGTACATTAAGGTAGCGTTCAGAAAAAACAAAACACCAACGAAGAAACTCGACACAGAGAAACATAAACACCTATTGCCAGCTAGCATTTCTGAAGTATTATTGCAGAGCAACACAAAGAGCGCGCAGAAGTAAAAATGCACGGCTATGCGTATTGCATGCACCTTGGGTCACGCTGATCACTTGACGCAGAAGTATAAACCATGCTTTAGATGCACTATTTATTATTACAACTAATAATATTCAACATACATAATTATTTTCAAAATACAACTAAGAGTTTTCATTTAATTTCAAAACATCAAAATGTACTTTTTAGTTCTATGATATACTATGGGCCAATCCTAATTTTTGTACCCCTACCCTTTCACAATTTACCTGTAAAAAATGGAACAGCACTACAACACCCTCACACATCATCATACATCATCGAGATCTCTTACTTTATATGTGATCGACGATTGCGACTGCTGCAGTTATTCCAGTTGCGTAATTTTTTAATTTTAACCTAAGGAAATCACTGAAGGCATATATCATGTTATCATAACGATTGAGGCCCAATCATAATTCTACCCCTT
>CAIGQZ010032280.1:6768455-6792868 GCA_903798205.1 Danio tinwini
ATTAAAAGTTAATACACTTACTACACACACACACACACACACACACACATACATATAAATATATACATATACATATATATACATATATACATACATACAGTTGAAGTCAGAATTATTAGCACTCCCTTTGAATTTTTTTCTTTTTTTATATTTTCCAAATGATGCTTAACAGAGCAAGGAAAGTTTCACAGTAAGTCTGATAATATTTTGTCTTCTGGAGAAAGTCTTATTTGTTTTATTTTGGTTAGAATATATATAAGCTTTATTTTTTTCGATAGTCTACAGAACAAACCATTGTTATACAATAACTTGCCTAATTACTCTAACCTGCCTAGTTAACCTAACTAACCTAACCTTTAAGCTGTATAGAAGTGTCTTGAAAAATATCTAGTAAAATATTATTTACTGTCATCATGGCAAAGATAAAAGTCTAAAAAGAGATAAGTTATTAGAAATGAGTTATTAAAACTATTATGTTTAAAATGTGTTGAAAAAGTCTCTCTACGGAAATTGGGGAAAAAATAAACTGGGGGTAATAATTCAGGGGGTCTAATAATTCTGAGTTCAACTGTATATATATATATTTTTTTTTTCTTTTTCTCTTCAATAGAACTAAAGAACTTTCATTTTTGGGTGAACTGTCCCTGTACTGTAAACCATTTCTTTTTTTAGGGTTCTTCAGTGCGTTAAAAACACATTTATTTAGACATTAACTGTAACTTTCAAGTAGGGCTGGGCTATTTGGCCTAAAATCAAAATCTTGATTAACTGAACATTTAAACTCGATTACGATTAATGAACAATTATTTTTTATTTTATTTATTTTTTGGCCCTCATAGTTCACTGACAAGTTTTGTACAGTAAATATGCTCACATATTACAAGTGATAGATTTTTGAATGAAGGAAGCATTACTTGATTGTAAAATAATTGAAGGAAACACATCTACTATCCATGATTATTTATTGAACATCAACACTGAGCAAATAAAATTAAAACGCACATTGCCTAAAACAAGCTTTTCTTACAAAAAAATGCAAATAAATAAATAACAAAAACTTTTGGAAAATAAATTATTTGGAAAATAAATTATTTTCAATGTTTTTCATATTAAAAGTAGAAAATAAGCAGTATCTACAGTATCTATGACTAAATAACTTGTATATCCTGTAAATAAAATTTTAAACAGTGCATTTCTTGCATCTTCTGTAAACAAATATTTTTATGTAAATAATAATTTTAATGTAATGGACCATACGTGTACGCTCAACACAGAAGTATAAAATAAATTAGAGCGGGGTCACGTGACTTCACACGCAGTAGGGAAAGTAGGTGAATTTTATAAATACAGAATGACGATTTTGATTAATTTTCGATTAATCTTTCAGCCATACTTTCAAGTAATTTTACACACAAAAATACTGACACCAAACTTTTGAACAGTAGTGTGCACAACAAAGAATAATATACTGCAGTTGGGGAAGTATTTACTCAAAGTTTCACACTGGAAAGTGCAGAAAATCTAAACCGTTTTTGTAGGCATTGGCTCAACTTCCTCATTCGAATCTTCTCTGTCTTTAACCACAAAAGCAGAAATGGTTCCGCACGAGCTTAAGCAAGCTTGCCAAAGTGGAAGTGAATTTTGATCAGATTCTAATTTTGAAATGTACTTATTCAGCCTCTTACTGTGTCGCTGGAGAACAGGCCCAACCACCTGTTATAGATTACATCCTCTGAAGTGCAGGAAGAGCCAGACCCAGTGTTTTATATTCAAAAATGCACTCTCTTTAGTTTGTGGTAGGGTGTGTGTGTGTGATTGTGGCACGTGTCCTAGGCTACAAAACATACCCGAAGTGATTGTGGAGGGAAATCAGAAGTCTCAAACAAGTTATGTCACTCCAATTCATAAAGGACCATGCCAGCACTCGCAAAAACTGCATTTCACTCTCTCGTGTTAATTTTTGGCAGCTGGAGGAGAATGTCAGTGACAACAGACAGCTAGAAAAAAGATTTTAAGGAAGAAAGTGTTGCAGAACTTGATTAAAAACATCAGAACATAAAAAAAGTTTTTTTCTAGCCAAACAGCAAGCAGAATCGGTCAGGAAATCGCACCGGAGTTGGCAAAGCACCTCTGGCCATAACGTATGTTCCATAAACCCAGTCAAACCGCTAACCTGAAATGTCCAGTAATATATCAGAGGATACAAATCAGAGTCAAGTCCTGAGAGTGCTGCGATCCACATCAGGCACACCACAGCCCAGCAGCACGCATACGCTTCATTCATCTTTTGTAAATGATACACGCTCATATTTCCTCCTCATTTCCCTTGCACATGGAAAGCCACTGGGAAAACCAAAGGTCCATTGAATGAAAGGGCAAGGCTGGAAGGAGGTAGCTGTCGCTGCTTTCAGGTTAAAAGAAATACGACTGTCCTGAATTTCCCTGGGTTCTATGGCTATTCTGCTAATATCACAACATATGAGCAGATGTCATATACAGTAAAGAAACCTCTCAAGGTCATCTTATATAGTGCTCATTTGAATCAAGCTCTGAAAATTGTTCGCAAAACAGATATTCAAAAGCTTCTGAAAACCAGGAATGCACATCATGAATCACATGAAACTTGCTAGACTGCAGAATGAGCTCTTAATTTATTCATACTGTATTTAAAATATAAAACTCTAGTGACTCAAAACAAGGCAAAAAACCCACAAAACAACCAAGTTCATTTCATGTAAAATATTTAAGAGATACAAAGATAATCAGTTCATTTAACTTAACTAGCTTTTACTTCATAATTATTTTAGCAGTGCAGTTTCTTTTACTGAATGCAATTGTTCAATGTTTATTTTTAAGCAATGCTTGTTTTTTATGTGTTTTCTTTATTAAGCAGTGAAAGTAAATGGAATCAAAACTATACTATTGTAATGTGAAGTGACGCTGACAAGGGAGGTGCGAATCCAAATGTAGGTTTATTAAAGAGAATGCTCAGGCAAGCAATAGTCAACACAGGGGCAAACAGATGTAAACAGGCAATCCAGTCATGGTCATAAAACAGGCAAATGGTCAAAGGCAGGGAGCAGACAGGAATAAACAATAAAACAAAGATAGGGTGAAACACACGACAAGACAAGGCCAGGAATACGCGTTGTAATATTCACAAAACTGTTCAACAAGACTCAGCCATGAGTGTCTTAAAGTAAGCCGTATATATATGTGTGTGTAATCAGTACTTGAGCAGCATCAGCTGTGTGAGTGTAATCAATGGAGACTTGGAGCAGGTGTGTGTGTGTTGCATGACAGGACTTATAGTTCATATTGAGACAGGATTGTAGTCCGTGCAAATGTGAATGTTCTCCGGTGATCAATGAAGGTTAGATCGCTGGTGATCGTGACAACTATAAACAAAGTATGATCAATAAGTCAACAATCATTCATTTTCTTTCGGCTTTGTCCCTTATTTATCAGGGGTAGCCACAATGGAATGAACCGCCAACTTATCAAACATTATGTTTCCCAGTATTGGAAACACCTATACAAACACTCACATTCACATTCACACACACACTCATACACTACGGCCAATTTAGTTAATCCAATTCACCTATAACGCATGTCTTTGGACTGTGGGGGAAACCGGAGCACCCGGAGGAAACCCACACCAACATAAAGAGAGAACATGCAAATTTCACACAAAAATGCCAACTGGTCCAGCCGTGACTTGATCCAGTGACTTTATTGCTGTGAGGCGACAGTGCAAACCACTGAGCCTCCGTGCCACCTATAAGTTAATATAAGTCTTTATATTAATGTTTCTGTTTGATTTTCAAGTTGTATGGACTTTTAGGTCATGGTCATGTTTAATGTTATATATAATGACTTATAAGGTTGTTTAAATTTGAGTGTCCTGTTGTCTACAAAGAGCTATTTTATACACAAATAAAGCTTAACAACTGAAAATAGTGTGGCATAATAAATATTATCATTCAATATGTAAAAAAAAGTATAAATATATGCCTTTAGTATATTTTAAGTTATTGAAATATTATCTGACAAAAAAAATCACTGTCAAATGGGCAAAATTGGGTTGTTTAATTGGCAGTGGTGAAGATTTATAAAGATTTGTTATTATTTTAATTTATTTTGGATATCATCCGGACCTTAAATCAACCATTTTATTTTTTTAATTTTTAATTTTTAATTTGATTCTTGTTCTAAATATATATTTTCTTTTTTTTTTTTACTCCAAAAATAAGAATGAATTCCAATCTATTAATACAAATTAGAGCTAGAATACACTTTCATTGTTTTAAAGCTTGAAACCCCTTTTCATCTTTAGCCCATTTATGTATTCTCCTAACTTAGGGCAAAGAGTTACAGACTTACAGAATTCTTTCAACCTCCAAACCTCATTTTACTTTTGCATTGGTAATCATTTTCACACACATTAGACCTAAAGACCTAAAAATTGAGGTCAATAGGCACTCTGTGGAGTCGTGCTGTGATGAAGCAGGAAGTGTGAGGCATATTTTTTTTTTCAGCATGCAGCTCGAATCTGTGAAAATTATTTCCAGACTGCATTTCAGCAAGTGCCAGTGGCTCATACCTGCCTACTGCCCCCAACTGTTCACCAGTTGCCATTACAAACACAACTGCTAACAAGGTGACATCATAGCAAACAGGACAATGAAGACAAAATGAAGACATTTTATCAGTTTTAGTGACAACATTTGGAAGAACATCAAGCTTTTTCATGCCCCTTTTTAGTTAATAATGCACTATAAAAATAGAGCACGCATTATCATATTAATGATACATTTACAATTTAAAATAACAAATGGAGGTGACACGGTGGCTCAGTGGTTAGCACTTTCGCCTTACAGCAAAAAGGTCGCTAGGCCAGTTGGCATTTCTGTGTGGAGGTTGCACATGCTGTGGAGTTTGCATTGGCTGCAGTGTATGAATGTGTGTGTGAATAAGTGTGTATGTGTGTTTACTATGTACTAGGTTGGGGCTGGAAGGGCATCCGCTATGAAAAACATGCTGGATAAGTTGGCGGTTCATTCCACTGTGGTGACCCCTGATGAACTAAGGGACTAAGTCGAAGGAAAATTAATCAATGAATAACAAATGGTGGAATATATTTTAAAATGTAATGGTAACACTTTAGTTTAAATACCATTTCTCACTATTAACTAGTGGCTTATTACTCGTTTATTATTAAATATTGATTGTTTATTTGTATTTACTGTATATTTAGCATGATCTTATTCTACATCCCTAATCCTACTACCTTTGCCCAACGGCTACCTTCACTGTTAGACATTGCCACAACTTTACAGTTACTTAGTGCAGAAAGACAGTACAACACCATGTACATTCTTTAAGGTTCACCACTGTAATATGCACTGCTTTATGGGTCATTTTAGAACACACTACTGAAAAACACACTTAAAGGTTACTATAAAGCAGCAGTTAAGGTAAATTACTGGCAATAGTTCTTCCATTTTTTTTTCCACAAAAATGCAATAAAATCTCAAACAGTGTTAATAACTATTAATAAACAGGAAATTAGAAGTTTACTAAGCTAAAATGTCATAATGTTTTTAACAGTTCAAGTTCAAGTTTATTTATTTATAAGAACACAATTAAAAACAGCCACCAGGCTAACCAAAGTGCTGTACATAAGACAAAGTAAAATAAAAAGACAAATTACAAAAACATAAAAATAAGCCAAGAGAAATGACTGAATACATTAAAAAATGAAGCAGAAAAGACTATTAAAAAATGATATTAAAGTGTAGGTAAATTTTTAGGAGTGATTTAAAAATAGTTAGAGAGAACTGCATCGTGAAATAAACTGTGGCAAATTAAATTTCTTCACCTAACACCCAAGAAACATTTTTTTTCATTAAAAATGTTGAAAGCTAGTTAATACATCTGTAGAAAAAAGTGAACAGCAATGTAGAACAGCAAATATATCTCTGAAAAGGATTTGTTATATGTTAAAAACTGTCACTTTAAATCAATCTAATGGATCTTTCCAGATTGAAATCATTTCTGTAAAAACATAGCGACCCCAACATTTTGAAAAATATTGTATATGTAACATATGTTGAAGTTTAAACATAACCACTGCAATTATGTGGACAATTTATTTAAATTGCTCTATACAATGAGCACAATAATAAATCAGTCCTAAGGGCGCCATAAATACATCTAAAATTTTTAAGAAATCAAAAATAAGAACTGCACCTCTGCTAGAGTAATTTTCTTTCAAAATATGATACAGATGAATACAGATGCAGCAAGGCCACAAAAGGTTACAAAACCTCAAACGGAATATGATAATATGTGCTAAGAAAACAAAGATGTATGTAGGGGAAGAGAGAAAAAAATAATACAAATGAAAAACACAGCCCACTAAAACCCAAAGATCAGAAGGGTTCAAGGAATTTCAAGAAATGGCAGTAATGTGTCTCCCAGGAGCAGTGTTTTTCTGAACACATGGGTTTTCTCACAGTAAAACCAAGTCCTGACACAAAACAGAATAACACTTAAAAGAGTCCAAAAAGCCATGTCTTGTTGAAGTGGCTTTAAAATAACTATGATTTGACAGAGACGCAGTTAAATGAGGGCCTACATTGACTGCAGCCTGCCAGACAATAAATCAACTTAATCTCTTTGGAAAAAAGACTCCAAATCTCAATACAGAAAACTGGGCAATCGTTTGTGCACAATCTAAAAGGGAACGTTTGGGGAAAAAGGGACTAGTATCGTAATTTACTCATCCTCCACTCGTTCCAAATCTGTTCCAGTATCTTTCTTCCACTGACCAAGAAGCAATTTAGATGAATGCTTGTGATAGTTAATGGTAACCTTTGATTTCTATAGTATTTTTTGAATCAAGGGTTACCATCAACTGTCTTGCAATCAGCATTCTTCAAAATATATTTTTGTGTTTATAAAAAACACATAGTCCTACAGGTTTGAAGCAACTTGGGAGTGAGTAGAAGATTTTGTCGGAGTAAACAGTAGTATTTTTAAAAGAACACTCCATTTTTTTTTTGGAAATGGGCAAATTTTACAAGTCACCCATTTAAACAGTTGAGTTTTACAATTTATATTACACATTTAGCTGATCTCTGGGTCTGGCAGGAGCACTTTTTGTATAGCTTAGCATAAATCATTGAATCAGATTAGACCAATAGCACCTCGTTTAATTTTTTAGCGAAGAGTTTCGATAATTTTCCAATTTAAAGCTTGACACTTCAATAGATACATTGTGTACTAAGACTGACAAAAAATGAAAAGTGGCTATTTTCAAGGTCAATATCTCTGTAACATATGGTTCTGACAACGGGTTGAGGATTCTTTATTGACTAAATAAAATAGTTTATTTGCTAACATCAAAAATCAATAAACTACTGTAGGTAAACTAGACTCAGCAATGTGTGTGTAAATGAGAGGTGTCTTTATAGATCAGGTAATGAATCAATGATAACATTCAGATGTGTGTCTGTGTGTGTAATCAGGGAAAACTGAAACAGGTGTATGTAAGGTGCATGACAGTATTTGTAGTCCATTTGGTGACAGATTTGTAGTTCTCCAGTGATCCGCAGTAGCTAGATCGCTGGTAACTGTAACAAATTCACTCCAATTTATAATCGAGAAACTTTGTTGCTGTACCATGACTGCAGTAGGCGCAATGATATTATGCAGCACTGTTAGTATGCATAATATCATAGCACCTGCTGCATCCATGGTAAAGCAGCAAAGAGCCTTGATTTTTTTTTATTCTGGAATGAGAGTATAGTTCCAAGCAATATCAACCTAAAAAAATAGCAACTTAAAATTTTTCATCAGTCTTAGCACACAATGTATCTACAGAAGCTTTAAAGAGCCCCTATTTTGCATTATAAATGGTCATACAGTATTTTGGTTTTGGGAGTCTCTAACCACAGGCTAATATGCATACAAGGTCAAAAAACACTTTCATTGTCTTATAATATGCATTTATTTTTACCTAATTATCCCAACGACTCCCATATGATTTGTTCAGCGATTCATTTGTTCCCAAACCCCTCCTTAGCATGAAGCTAATCTGCACTGATTGGTCCAATGACCCAGTCTGTTGTGATTGGTCGACTGGGTTCAGCATGAGACAGAAAGAAATACCCACGACGTCTAAGAAGTAGCAAAGAGTATGTGAGAGCCCAAAGCAGGAATGCAATAAAGCAATGCGGTTAAACACGTTAAGACCTGTGGCATTAACGTCTGTTATTATGAAATGTTTTGGGAAATGTGTTGTGTCCATGTTAAAATCAGAGGTTGTTAGTAATTTAGATCCTCTACAGTTTGCCTACAGGCAAGGTAGAGGTACTGAAGATGCAATAGTATGTTGCACTTGATTCTGAAGCATTTAGATAATCCTAAAGCTTATGCTCGGCTGCTTTTATTGATTTTAGTTCGGCTTTCAATACAGTTCAACCACATTTGTTAATTGAAAAGATGGAACAGTTGAATATAAACCCATGCATATGTAAATAGTATTTCTCATTTTTAACAAATAGAACTCAAGCTGTAAAGGTTAAAAATATCTGTTCCTATGAAAAGAACAGTAGTACGGGGGTTCCACAAGGCTGTGTCAGTTCACCTTTTCTTTTTACACTTTTTACAAATGAATGTTCAATTAAGCATTCACAGAATTGTATTTTTAAATATTCCAATGACACAGCCATACTAAGTTTACTTTATGAGAATGATGATATTAGTGTTATCCACCAGTCAGAAATTAGCCGGTTTGTTGAGTGGTGTAACATTAATAAGCTAAAGATAAATACTAAGAAAACAGAATAGATGGTCATTGACCCAAAGTGTATAGGTGACCTTCGTCAAGTGGTTGTACACGACCATCCTATCACTCAGTCAGAAACCTATAAGCATTTGGGCATTTACATCGATAGTTCTTTCACATGGAAAACACACATTGAGTTGGTTTGTTCTCGTTTACACCAGAGATTGTATTTTTTACGGAGGTTACGTCTTTTTGGAGTTAACAAGAAGCTCATGATTTTGTTTTATAAAGCAGTTCTTGAAAGCATTGTTAGATATGGTATCACAGTGTGGTTTGGCAACTTATCTGTTCAGTGTAAATTCAAGTTGATGCATCTCTTAAAGACAGGATGGAAAATAGTTGGGCACGATGAATATTTTAATCCTCAAGTTTTATATGAGAATTGTGTCCTCAACCAGGTGGAAAGGATTGTGAACATTATGAACTACTTCCCTCTGATAGAAGATATAGAGTCCCAAAGTGAAGATTGAATCGTTATAAGAAAAATCCTTTGTACCTGTTTCAGTAGGTCTATTTAACAAGAGTCTATCTTAATTAGCATTATAAATTCTGTAACTGCTGTATTTTTGTATTGTTTTTATTGCCTGTTTTTATGGAATGTCTGCAGCAATATGGTGATGCCCATAACAAATTTCCTGTCAAGGACAATAAAGTTACTACTACTACTACTACTACCAGCATATTACTCTACTCTTAACGCTAACCCCAAGTAATAACAAAGCCACGCATTCAGTATTAATCCACACAGTGGCAAAAGTTGAAATATTTTGAAAATTAACCGCGCTGCGAGTGAGGAACAGCTAATGATGATCATAGCAACAAACAGCAGAAGATCACAAGCACAAAATGCACTTAAATCAGTAAAGGAAGAAGCGCGCATCACGTTTTTAACGTGGTTGTGGACATAATATGTGAATAGCCCCATAAAGATTTAACCTGAGAGATACAGTACAAGCACTGATCTATAATACATAAGTGATTACAAGCCACACAGGGCGATGTAATACTTCTAACTTATAACACACAATTAAACACATATTTTGCAAACTAAACAAAATGGGGCAACAATTTTATTTACACTTGCATGTTATGATCCAGAGGAAGAAGACACTGATCCATATGAACTGTAACCGTTACTGACAAAGTCCCTGTCAAAGTCTGACAAAGTCCCATGCATAATAGTCTCTGCTGCTTCTTCCTTTAATAGCAAACGGATGACGAGTCCCACGCTGCAGCAAAGGTTATTGTATCAAAAATCTGAAAAATTACAGGAACAAACACAGCACACGGTTGGCTATACTGTGGTGTTGTTGTAAAAATGAACTTTAACCCTTTATTTCCCGCAGCTAAATCTCCATCTGTCAGTAATCATCATCTTCGTGTCATGATCAGTCCCGTGATCCTCAGCGCTCTGCTAGTGTCTGAAGTCAAATGCGCGTTTACATTTTACCGCATCTGGAACTACATATTTGGTGATGTACCGTATCGTTGCGATACATTCAAACAAAAAATCCGAACCCAACTTGTTTAATTCATTCGACTCTGAGTTGATTATTTTGTTAAAGAATCATTAGTTTTAAACCCGCTGCACTTTCACAGTGCACTTTTATCCTCAGCTGGGTTTTTCATTCACTTAATGCTGTGTTACAAACTGCATGGAAGCTCATTTTCAAAAAACCATAATAGGGGCTCTTTAAATAAATAAATAAAAATCGAAATGCTTTTTTTTGAGAGAGAGAGAGATGTTTTAATTCATTGATTTATGCTAAGCTAAACAAAAAATGCTCTCACCAGACCTAAAGTTCAGCTCAATGGATTAAAAAACTGCTAAAACTCCAGGTGACTTGTAAAATCCATCTGCCCAAAAAGTAAAGTGTCCCTTTAAGGGCCTCTTACAGCTTCAACCCTCTTTGAAATTGCATTTGGTTTTGTGAGAGTCCTGTGCAACTACACTGTGGCATTGATCACATGGCCTCCATCTCCATCCAGACCACTTCAGATTAATTTTTCAGCTGCTCCAGCGCAGCCGTTTCATAGCGTATCAACAGAGTAGAGACCCATCTGCCTCTGCCCTACTTCTGCAGCTTTGTGCGTGACACCGCAACCATTTAAAGTGCCGTTTTTTAGCTAGCGACTTCTCCACCATTTTCAGCTGTCTCATTCCATTTTTCATTCATCCCTTAATTTGCGATGCAGCTCTTTTTCTGAGCCTGTGACTTTTCCCTCGCCGTGTGCATTATTCACAGTTTCTCAGAAGCTTCAACACCCAGAAGGCCCAAACCTGACTCTTCCATTTCCATATTTTCTACTTACAGACTTCTGTTTTACCATTTCAAACACGTCATACTGAGAATACCAATTTGGACCCTAATGCAAGACCTGCAGTCCAGAGGCAGCTGGAAAACAGTTTAAGATTGAGATATGGGGTCTCTGAAGACCACCAGCCCAGGGCAAGCCTGAATGGATGTAATGGAGTAGTAGACCTGTGCATTTGAAAGCAGATCTGAGACTGCTGAACAAACAGTCCAGCTATTCTTAAGTTATTCCATTATTATATGGTGGACAGTTCCTTAAAAAAGCTTTGGTTCCTAGTATCCATGCAATGGGTGTCAAAGGTAAACAATTTACTTTACCAACATTCTTCAAAATATCTTCCACATTCAATAGAAGTGAAATAAAGTGTGTGCGTGTGTTTCAACTGGCTGACAAAAGTGTTAAAACACTACAATATTTACGCAACCTTTATCTTTTATTCAGAGGTCACTAGAAAAATACAAATACTGATAGATTTGCCATATTTGGAAGTAAAAAAGACAATCCTTATCATTTTATAAGTATAATTCTATAAGCAATAAACTGACATGCTCCTAATTTCCTGTATGGCAATTCATTCAATGTTTTGTCGTAGTTGTCTTCTTTTTTTTTAATTGGTTCATTTTAAACCTGTTGTTTAATTAATGTTCATATCATATTTACATGTGTTACCATTGACAGTGCTTTGTGTTTGTGTGTCCATGTGTGCACTGTTTATATATTACTTTTTAAATTAATAATAATTAATTTTTACATTAATAATCATTAATTCATTTTCTTTTCGGCTTAGTCCCTTTAATAATTAGGGATGACCACAGCGGAATGAACCGGCAACTTATCCAGCATATGTTTTACGCAGCGGCTGCCCTTCCACCTGCAACCCATCACTGGGAAACATCCATACACACTCATTCACACACATACACTACGGACAATTTAGCTTACCCAATTCACCTATCGCGCATGTCTTTGGACTCGTGGGGAAAAACGGAGCACCCAGAGGAATCCCACGTGAACACTGGGAGAACATGTAAACTCCACACAGAAATGCCAACTAACCCAGCTCGTAGTTCAGGCTTGAACCAGCGCCCTTCTTGCTGTGAGGCGATCGTGCTACCCAATGCGCCACCTTGACTCCCTACATTAAATTAAACGATATAATTACATATATATATATATATATATATATACAGTTGAAGTCAGTTATACTTTAAAATTAAAACAGTATGACAGTATGTTTGATCATACTTTTTCTTCTGGAGAAAGTCTTATTTGTTTTATTTTGCTAACTGTGCGGCCGCTGCAGAAAGTCAGCAATTGGAGTTTATATCCAAATATATATATATTTTATAATTTAAATATTTGAAATTTTTTGTTACAAAAACAAACAGGCTGCATCCGAAATCACATACTTCCCTATATATAGTAAGTTTTAAACAGCATGCAAGCCGAGTAGAATGTCTCAATTCATAGTATTCAAAAAACAGTAGGCGAGAAGTACCCGGATGACCTACTACTTCTGACGAGATTCAATAGAAGCTATGCTATCCTATGATGCCATGCAAAAAAATTCATGAATGGGAGTGAAGGCTTGCAACTGACACAGGTAGGTCAAGTGATAATGACAAATGGTAAATGTGGTACAGTACGTCTGAATTCCATTCACATTACTCACATTCATACTATTTAGAACATATACTGTACTTTTTTAACAGTCACATATTATATTCAAATTCTAATGTTGTCCCTACGAGGCATGGGACGATAACCGGTTTCAAAGTTTACAGCGTTTTTGAAAAGTCAAGGTTTTATTACAGCTAAAATGTTCTGTTATACTATTCCCAAGCTAAATGTAAGCTTTTTTAAATGTATTTTTTATGTGTTGTAAAGAAATCTGTGTTTTTGAAACTAATGAAGTCAGAAGTCAATGATTTATTTTAATTATTTAGCCTGACATGTTTACTGTTCCAAATTATTATGTTTCCTAAAATGAAATATATTGTGTTCAATGGGGAAAAAAACTTTTTTTGTTTGTTTGTTTTACCAAGACATTAAAAAAAGAACATATTTTAGAGCAGTAATCACAATATCGTGATACCGTGAAACCATTGTATTTTTATCCAAGGTTATCATACTATCAGAAACTTATACCGGCCCATGCCTTTTTCCTACTTTAGGATAAAGCAATTTCATACACAGCCATAGATCCATAAAGCATAAAATATGCTATTCTTAATATATAATTTATATGTTAGCTTCATGGTCTTGCTAATTCAGCTGAAGCGGGCTGCTGGATTTGGGCCCCGCATAAATTAAAAGATTTGTTGTCAATTTACAAGATGTACTAAAAATATGTTTTCACATTTTCTTACTGTATTTTTACAACACTTGTTATCCTTTATATAGTAATTACCTATAAATTTGTAGATTTGTTTGTTGTGATTGAGCTTAATATAAGTAAAAATGCTTAAACTAAAGTTTACTTACACCACTTAATAAAGAATTTTGAATAACTATTGACATCTTCTGTGGATATTTCTGAAATAAGACCAAAATAAAAAATTATGAAACTTCACTGGGATACATTTTCAGCAGAAACAATGGCAGACAGCAAAACCAAAAGTCATATTTCAATTTAAAGGCCAAAGTGTGTGTTTATATGTGTCTGCGGCGATGTGGTAATGTACTCACAAGAACCCACGTCTCCTTGCAGCTGGAGGATTTGGGGAACTGGCATGGTTAAAACCACTACGTCAAACCGCTCTGGAGCTCCTTCTTTGTGACACACTTCCCAGCCAGTGTCTTTCCGGTGAATGTGAGTGACGTGTCGGTTGTAGAAAACCTCTGCTCCTGCTTGAGTGCGGAAGGGCATAGTTGGCAATGTTGCACAAGGAGCAAAAAGGACATGAATGCAGAGAGAAACAAAAAATATATAAAAGTCAAGCAGAAAGAAAAGGTCAAATTAAGTATTACTGAGAAGTCAAGATTTAGTTTGGGCACATGCAAAGAGCTTTAATTAATTCCTCATTTTAGAAAGAAAAGATATATTGGAAAGAATAACCAAACCCAACAATCGCATAGAATTAGCAATCTCCCACAAGCAATCATTGATGTACTGTATATTACTTTTTTTCCTATCAAACAAACACAGTCTGGGTAGTTTTAAATTTTGTCCTGGCACTTCCATGCTGTATAATGTCGTTGGCTAGTGAATTTTATTATGAAGATTCCAGAAATATATAAATCTGTTGCAAAACTAACCCATATGCTTCCAGGGTGGGTAACACATGTTTAATGAAGCAGGTCAATAGCTGCATCTGAAATCGCCTACTACTTGAGTGTGCACAACATTTTAATTTACTACACGACTATTAGAAAAGTGCATTCTATATACGATAGTACAAATGCGAGCATTATAAATGTAATTCGGACCTACTGTACCTGCATCAGTTGCATCGCTTCACTCCTATTCATATATTCTTTCGCGTAACATCATGGGATAGCATAACGTCCATCACATGCTGACTTCAGAATCTCGTCTGAAGTAGTAGATCATAGTATTCGAAAAACAGTTTGCAAGAAGTACCAAGATAAATTCGGACATACTACTTAGCTTGCATATTGTTTTTAATGTACTATATAGTATAGTATGTAATTTCGGATTTAGCCTATTTGTTTTTGTAACAGAAATAATTCAAATTTTTACATTTCACTGACTCCGGCAATGATCTAATGCAAGTTATGTGCCACTTATTTATATGACTAATGACATATAATGTAAAAGGCATTCACAAAATTTTTTTTGCTTGTTCAAACTACTTATTTAAAATAAGCTGAAACAACACAATTCTTGAGATTTTATTGGGACAACTTAATTATTTTTTACGTTCAATCTACATACATTTGTTAAAAGTGTTAAGTGAACTTAATCGATTTGTGTTGGGACAACATGAATGAATTGTGTGGAACCCTGCATTTTTTACAGTGCTTGAGGTGAAAGGCTACAGCAGCAGAAGACCACACCGGGTGTCAGCTAAGAACAGATAAATGAGGCTACAATTCACACAGGCTCACCGAAATTGGACAATAGAAGATTGGAAATACGTTGCCTGGTCTGATGAGTCTCGATTTCTGTTGTGACATTCGAATGGTAGGGTTAGAAATTGGCGTCAACAACATGAAAGCATGGATCCATCGTGCTTTGTATAAACGATTCAGGCTGCTGGTGGTGGTGTAATGGTGTGGGGGGTATTTTCTTGTCACACTTTGGGCCCATTAGTACCAACTGAACACTGTGTCAATGCCACAGTCTACCTGAGTATTGTTGCTGACCTTGTCCATCCCTTTATGACCACAGTGTACTCATCTTCTAAAGCTTGTATCATCTCAGACTGGTTTCTTGAACATGACAATGAGTTCACTGTACTCAAATGGCCTCCACGGTCACCAGAGCTCAATCTAATAGAGCATCTTTGGGATGTGGTGGAACAGAAGATTCGTATCATGGATGTGCAGCCAACAAATCTGCAGCAACTGTGTGATGCTATCATGATATAGGACCAAGATGGTCCACACTCCAGAACAGGTTTCAACACACAGACTGGAGTATGTTTGCTTCCCAGGCCACATGTGGCTCTCACACAGACATTAACAGCTACACTTCCTCTGTTCTGGAATACATCAACACCACCATTGACAGTGTTACAACCCAGAAACAGATTACCACATACCCAAATCAAAAGCCATGGATGAACAAGGAGGTTCGCCTCCTGCTGAAGGCACGCAACACTGCCTTCAGATCAGGGGATGCACAGGCCTACAGCACTTCCAGGGCTAATCTGAAGAGGGGCATCAAAAAGGCCAAGCACTGTTACAAGCTAAAGCTAGAGGAGCACTTTTCCAACTCTGATCCTCTGCGCATGTGGCAGGGCATACAGGCCATCAGCAACTACAAACCCAGCCATTCCACACCCACAAATGTCTCCTTCCTGAACGAGCTTAATGACTTTTATGCCTGCTTTGAAAGAGACAATAATGAACCCTACATCAGGATCACTTCCTCAACCGACCACTCACCCATTACACTCACCTACTCAGAAGTCTACACCGCACTGAGTCGGATCAATGTGCGTAAGGCTGCTGGACCAGACGGTATTCCTGGGCGCGTCCTCAAAGCATGTGCAGAACAGCTCGCTGGGGTATTCACAGACATTTTCAACCTGTCCCTTAACCTAGCAGCTGTGCCAACATGCTTTAAAACCACCTTTATTGTGCCAGTACCGAAACACTCCAGCCCAACATGCCTGAATGACTACCGCCCTGTAGCACTCACACCCATCATCATGAAGTGCTTCGAGCGGTTGGTCCTGGCACATCTGAAAGACTCTCTGCCATCCACACTGGACCCACATCAGTTTGCCTACTGTGGCAACAGGAGCACAGAAGATGCAGTCTCCATAGCGCTGCACTCTGTACTCACACACCTGTACTCACACACCTGGACAATAAAAACACTTCTGCACGAATGTTGTTTGTTGACTTCAGCTCAGCATTCAACACTGTCATACCCTCTAAGATAATGATCAAACTTAGAGACCTGGATATAGACACGTCTCTCTGTAACTGGGTTATGGACTTTCTGACTAACAGACCTCAGAATGTTAGATCAGGCCACATTTGCTCCACCACCGTCACACTCAACACTGGTGTACCACAGGGCTGTGTGCTGAGCCCCTTCCTCTACTCCCTTTTCACCATCGACTGTAGGCCTGTGAACAGATCCAACGCAGATGACACCACAGTGATTGGTCTGATCAGCAACAATGATGAGACTGCCTACAGGGAGGAGATACAGCATCTGGCCACGTGGTGCACCAACAATAATCTGCTCCTTAACACAGACAAGACCAAGGAGCTCATTGTGGACTTCAGGAAGGGACGAACAGGCTCACATGATCCCATCCACATCAATGGGATGGCCGTCGAGCCTGTATCATCCTTCAAGTTCCTGGGGACCCACATCTCCAAGGACCTTTCCTGTACCACCGACACCTCCAGCCTGGTCAAGAAGGCTCACCAGCGCCTATTTTTCTTAAGGCAACTTAAGAAGAACCAGCTGTCATCAGCCGTCTTGGTGAACTTCTACCACTGCACAATAGAAAGCATCCTGACGAACTGTGTCACAGTCTGGTATGGAAGCTGCTCTGTTGCGGAGCGTAAGGCACTGCAGCGGGTGGTGAAAACTGCCCAGCGCATCACAGGGACCACACTGCCAGCCATAGAGGACATCCAGAGGAAACACTGTCTGCGCCGAGCACGCAGTATTCTTAAAGATTCCTCTCACCCTGCTCACAGACTGTTTTCTCTCCTGCCTTCTGGCAGGCGCTTCAGGCTCCCCCGGACAAAAACCAGCAGACTAAAGAACAGCTTCTTCCCCAGAGCTGTCTCCCTTTTGAACTCTGCTCCCCACTGACTTTTTGCCCCCCTAATACACACTCTCCTCTCCTCATAACTCAGACTCCTCATAATCACTGCACTACTTAACATTTGCACATTTAAAAATTGCACATATTCATTGCACTGATTCATTTATTTGAACTGTACACACCCACTGCACATGTACATTTGTAAATTATGTACACACCCACTGTACATATACATCTGTAATTATGTTTATCTATCTGCACACTTCTGATTATTAATAGCAACCTGTACATTTATCCATCTATTGTAAATCTGTTCATAGCTAATACAACCTGTATATAATGTTCATAGTACATCCATTTGTAAATATCACCATAGTTTTTTCTATAACTGCACTTTATAACTTATACCTGTATCCTGCACTTGCTGCTATTGCACTCCTGGTTAGACCTAAACTGCATTTCGTTTCCTTGTACTTGTACATGTGTGATGACAATAAAGTTGAATCTAATCTAATCTTGAATCTAATGTCAATATAGACCAAGATCTCTGAGGAACATTTCCAGCACCTTGTTGAATGTAAGCCATAAAGGATTTAGTTGGTTCTGAAGGCAAAAGGCATTAAATCAGTCAGTCGCACAAAAAGTGCATTTGGCCACCACCAGATGTCAGGAATTGGAATTTAGAATTTAAAATATGCAATTACTTCTGTTACAAAAACAAACAGGGTGCATCCAAGAGTACATATTTCCCTACTAGTATGTTAAAAACATTATGCGAGCCGAGTAGTATATCCAAATTCATAGTATTCGAAAACAGTAGATGAGAAGTATCCGGATGATGTACTACTTCTGTTTGGATCCAACGGATGCTATGCTATCCCATGATGCCATGCGAGAGATATCATGAATGGGAGTGAAGCCATGCAACTGATGCAAGTAGGTCACGTGATAATGAAAAATGGCAGATGCAGTAAGTCCGAATTCCATTCACATTACTCACATTCATACTATATAGAACATACTTTTCTAATAGTCATGTAGTAAATTCAAATTCTAATGTAGTACCTACTCGAGTATAACGAGATTTTGAACACAGCCATAGATCTGCTTCATATGACATACGCTAATCCCTTGGCAGCATATGAGTTCATTTTGATGGAGCATTGAAGAGTCAGGAAAAAATGTAAAACTACTCAGACTGTGTTTGTCTGACAAAAAAGTAATATACTGTACATGGGGATGGCTTGATGGTAAGTAAATTATGGGGTAATTTTCCTTTTTGGGTGAACTATTCTTTTAAGGTGATAGAACCAATGTTGACAGCAGTATAGGAAATGAACACCAGAGAAAAGGTTAAAAATAGAGTGTAAATACACACAATTCACTTTTCACATAAATCCCTTAATGTTTTGCTGATGTTTGAAGAACTGTGTTGTTTCTCAATGTTGCTCCACACATTAAAGCAGTTCCATCTGACTGCAGCTTTTTGTTCTTTGTCCCAGCACATGCAAAACATCAAAACATCCTGAACTGTTTCTGAAGTCTCAGTCAGATTATTGACTAAGAGCCGTGATCTTTGAGTTCATAAATCAGCTTGCGCGGCCTGGCCAAATTCTTCTGCGATCTCTCTAGGAACTAAGACAGATTTCTAGAAAGGTAAGACTAAGGAGGAACAACAACAGCTGGACGACTCGGGTCTTGCTGACCCAAAAATAATTTTTGGCAGTACATTTCTGTCATTAAACAGCTGATGAAAAACAGCTGCTTTATGAACAGCGATAAAATCGGTTATTAAATCTTGCTTCTATAACTGTGTAAATACATAAAAAGCATTTCAGTGTTAAATTACTCTCTTGGAAAAATACTTTTAGGCAACAATGGACTTTATTTTGCTATGTTAATACATGTCTTTATTAAAATGGAGATATTTTCATTGCAATTACTCAGACGTTTTAATAAAATAAAGTGCCTGGCGCTCTAAAAAAAACAGTTTGAATGGCTTTAAAGGCTCTTATGCTCACAAAGGCTGCATTTACTTGATTAAACAGGAAAATTGTTTTTGAAATAGTTTTTGTAGACTTTATTAATAGTTAGAGTTTTTATTTTTATATGTTCTGCTTTTACTTCAATTCTATTAAAGTTCAAGTTTTTAATACATTTAAATTTATTAATCCAAACTCGGTCCTGGAGGGCCGGTGTCCTGCATAGTTTAGCTCTAACTTCCTTCAACACACCTCCCTGAAGTTTCTAGTATACCTAGAAAGAGCTTGATTAGCTGGTTCAGGAGTGTTTAACTGGGGTTGAAACTAAAATATGAAGGACACCGGCCCTCCAGGACTGAGTTTGGACATCCCTGATCTAAACAAATATTTAAGCTCAAGATATTTTAGTTTTAAATTACACTACATAAACATTTCAAATGTTTCCATCCCTTGTTGTTTGCCTTGGCCAATTCTTTTCTCCAAAGTTAATTGAAACAAGACATTTAATTATTTAGTTTAAAAACCCCTTATAAGCACAAAAACATCATGGACGGTGACGTCGCCCAGTATGGCACAGCCGGGGCCCCACCCTGGCGCCAGGCTTGGGGTTGGGACTCGTATGGGAGTGCCTGGTGGCCGGGTTTTTTCCCATGGAACCCCGCTTAGCCCGAAGGAGCAACATGGGACCATCATCCCGCAGGCCCACCACCTGCAGGGGGAGCTGTAAGGGGCCAGTGCATTGTGGAACGGGTGGTGGTCGAAGGTTAGGACCACAACAACCCGATCATCAGGCACAGAAACTGGCTCTTGGGACATGGAATGTCACCTCACTGGGAGGGAAGGAGCCCAAGCTTGTGCGGGAGGTGGAACGGTACAAACTAGAGATAGTTGGGCTCACCTACATGCACAGCTGGGGCTCTGAAACTTAGCCACCATGTGTTGGAGTTTTGAACGGTGAACGGTGCACCTTCGGGTCAGGCATAGGTCTCTCACTGTGGTTTGTGCCTAAGTGCCAAACACCAGTGCAGAGTACCAAGCCGTCTTGGAGTTCTTGGGAGGGGTGCTGGAAGGTGCTCAGACTAAGGACTCCCTTGTTCAACTGGGGGACTTCAACGTCCACGTGGGTAATGACAGTGATACTTGAAGAGGCATGATTGGGAGGAACGGCCTGCCTGATCTGAATCCGAGTGGTGTTTTGTTATTGGACTTCTGTGCTTATCACAGTTTGTCCATAACCAACACCATGTTCGAGAATAAGGAGGTCTATAGGTCGGACCCAAAGAGATTCTGGCAAAACGTCAGGTGCCTCAGGAGGGGAAAGCAGTTCCACATCGACACTGTTTACAGTGGAAGTGGGGAGCTGTTGACCTCGACTGAGGATGTGGTTGGACGGTGGAAGGAATACTTCCGACATGTCTTTCATTGAGGAAGCAAAGACTGGGGGAGGCAGGGCTGGACTCACCCATTACCCAAGCTGAAGTCACTGAGGTAGTTTGCAAGCTCCGCAGTGGCAAAGCAGGGGGAGGGGGTGGATGAGATTCACGCTGTGTATCTTAGGTCTTTGGATGTTGTGGGGCTGACACGTCTCTATAATATCGCATGGAGGTCGGGGACAGTACCTCTGGACTGGGCAACTGGGGTGGTGGTCACCCGAAGGGTGTGCTCCAACTATAGGGAGATCACACTCCTCAGTCTCCCAGGGACAGTCTATGCCAGGGTACTGGAGAGGAGGATCCGGCCGATGGTTGAACCTAGGATCCAGGAGGAACAATGCGGTTTTCGTCCAGACTGTGGTACATAGAGTTGGTCCACTATACCCTCACCAGGGTGCTCGAGGGTTCATAGGAGTATGCCCAACCAGTCTACATGTGTTTTGTGGACTTCGAGAAGGCATTCGACCGTGTCCCTCTTGGCATTCTGTGGAGAGTGCTCTGGGAGTATGGGGTCAGAGGCACTCTGTTAAGGGCCGTCTCGTCCCTGTAGGAACAGAGTAGGAGTCTGGTTCACATTGCCGGCAATAAGTCAGACTTGTTTCCAGTGCATGTTGGGATTCTGGCAGGGCTGTCACCAATTCTGTTCATAATTTTTATTGTCAGAATTTTACTGTGCAGCCTTGGCCTAGAGGGGGTCCAGTTCAGGGACCACAGGATTTCATCTCTTTTATTTGCAGATGATGTTGTTCTGTTGGCTTCATCAAACATGGACCTTCAGCATGCACTGGCGCGATTTGCTGCCGAGTGTGGCACAGCTGGGATGAGAATTAGCACCTCCAAGTCGAGGCCATGGTGCTCCACCAGAAAAAGGTGGTTTGGCATCTCCAGGTTGGAGAAAAGTCCTTACTCCAGGTTGAGGAAATCAAGTTACTTGGGGTTTTGTTCGTGAGTGAGGAAAGGATGGAACATGAGATTGACAGGTGGATTGGTGCAGCGGCAGCAGTAATGTGGTCGATGTACTGGTCCGTTGTGGTAAAGAAGGAGCTGAGCCGAAAAGCAAAGCTTTCAATTTACCGGTCAATCTACGTTCCTACTCTCACCTATAGTCATGAGCTTTGGGTCATGACCGAAAGGACAAGATCTCGGTTACAAGTGGCTGAAATGAGTTTTCTTCGCAGGGTGGCAGGGCGCACCCTTATTGATAGGGTTAGGAGCTTTGACACCCGGGAGGAGCTCGGAGTAGAGCTGCTGCTCCTCCACATTGAGAGAAGTCAGCTGAGGTGGCTCGGGCATCTGTTTCAGATGCCTCCTGGACGCCTACCTAGGGAGGTGTTCCAGGCATGTGCCACTGGGAGGAGGCCTCAGGGATCATCCAGGACACGCTGGAGGGACTATGTCTCTCAGCTGGCCTGGGAACGCCTCGGGATCCCCCTGGAGGAGCTGGAGTAAGTGTCTGGGGAGAGGGAAGTCTGGGGTTATCTCCTAAGACTGCTTCCCCCATGACTCAGCCAAGGAAAAGCAGTAGAAAAACAAATGAATGAATGAAAATATGATAAAAAAAATTTCCAGATTTTTTTCCACTATAGTAAATGAAACTACGTACAATAACAGTTAGCTTTTAGTTAACAGTTAGTTTTGCGACAGGACCTACACACCTAGCGAGTCAGTAAAGCACCACAGACGCACACATCTCTAAGCGCACGCAAACAAACACACACACTCACTGAATGAACTCCTGAAGACTCATCGTCACATCATCATGACGGAACACACGTTTATACTGTCCGGAAAAAAATGATTTTTCTTTTCTTCTGCGTGCAGTATCAAACTCCATTAAAACAACTCTTCTATCAGTTCTCATATTCGCATGATTGCATCCAGTAGTCTCGGGGCTGAATGAAATCTTGTTAAATGAAAGTGAAACTCATTTATTAAATTAAAAATAAAATACAAAAAAATACATATTTGTAATGTATGAAACAAATATTTGTTTCAGTGTGTGGAAATAAGTTGGATATATCATGTGAAATTGTACAGGGAAGAAGCCAGCCGGTAGAGTTTATAGCTAAATATTTAGCAGTGTTTGCATGTCCTTTATGACATAGAATTCATTTAAATAAAAATAAAATAACATTCATTACAATGTTTTTAAAAAGCACCTAAATTGTTTTGTATTTTGTGATTTTTTTTTTCTGGTTGAATAACAATCTATTTTCCATTCATATATTAGCAAATATTTTGCTAATATTTTAAATTCTATATAAAAAGATTATTTTCCATTTACATGGGCTATTAGCAAAATATTTAGCAGTGTTTGCATGTCCATTACTGCATATAATTAAATAAAATAGAAGTAAAATAACATTCATTACAAGTTGATTGAAAGAAAGCACCTAAGTAGTATTGCGATTTGGGGTTTTTTCCCAGTTGAATAAAAGACTATTTTCCATTCATATATTTCATCAGGATTTCTTAAAAATAGTGTAAAAATCTCATCTCGTCTCGTTCTCGTGAACCCAATCTCGTATCTCGTCTCGTCTCGAGGAGTAGGCATCTCGTCACACCCCTAATGGCAATACAGTAATATGTTACATTTTTTACTCCTTTTACTCCTCATTTTACTCATAACTACATTTCTAAAAGATTAGTTCCAAACACTCAAAAAGTAAAAAAAAATACAAAAAGTTTGCAATGCTGTTTGCGTATGTACTTTTTCAACCACAGTACATTGTCTGATGGTTAATACTAATGTTTCAAATTTTCATTAACATTAAAACTAACTTATAAATTACTTACTTATATAATAAACTTGTCATTTATTAGGGATTTATATAGCATAAATAGTTCTCTCTTTAGATAAGGTCACAAAACTAAATGAAGTTGAGTTAATAAAGCATTTATTAACAGAAACGGTTAACTATTACTATATGCCTGAATAACAATATATAAATGTAGATTTTAATAGTTTATTAATCATTTACTAGCTCATTCTGAATGATCTTAAAAAAAAACAACTACTCTTAAATACAAATGATTTGTAAATAGTGCAACAAATTAGTATACGTTAAATTAATTAGTAACAAAGTATGAAAGTACAATTATTAAACACATTTTAAATGTGCTTTTAAGTCAAGAATAGAGCATTTGTATCTGCAGTTATAAACTGCTTCCTAATGTCTGTTAATGTAAAGTTAATGCTTAACAAATAACAAACTCACTATTTGCTAATGCTTAATAGATGATTCACAGTGTGTAATTATAAAGTGTTACTGTGTGGGTGGAATTTATTTTTAAACATTTTCAGCTCATTCACTCATTTTCTTTTTGGCTTAGTCCCTTTCACACACACACACGCGCACACACACACACACACACACACACACACACACACACACACACACAC
>CAIGQZ010032280.1:6792878-6815337 GCA_903798205.1 Danio tinwini
CACACACACACACACACACACACACACACACACACACACACACACACTACGGCCAATTTAGCGTACCTAATTCACCTGTACCCCATGCATTTAGGAAATCGCTGAACTATGTTTGTAACAACAAAACTTGCGACAGTATCTTACAGTAGTCGGTTAATGAAAGTTTTGGGAAAAGTGCCCAAGAAATCAAATGACCTGCAGTGTATACCTGACTGTTTGAGGTAATGTTTGACGATGGAGGAGACCCCATGAGGTGTCACATAGTTCACCATTCCTTCCTCCTTTAACATCATGCCTTCAACAGGAGCACTGAGGGGTTTTAAAATGTCTTGCGCTAGGAGTTCTTCATAAAAACTGGAAATACAAGAAAATGCATTAGTTACTACAAGAAAAAAAGATTTTCACATAATCAAATAAATAAATAAATAAAAGCAAAACGTAGCCCACCTGCTGTGAATTCGAGCATAGTACTGTGTGGCACTTATGTATTGAGCTCCAAGATCAACCGAGCATAAAGGATTGTTTGGACTTCTGCTTGTGGACATTCTACCCCCTATAACAGTAATACAAAAATATATTAATCCTACTCATAATATCATCCGGTAGAACTCGTGTGAAATAAAATGATGTTTTTTTTTGTAGTAGAGACAAATAAAACGTCTGAATGAAAACACATTAAAAATGAAAATAAGAATTAAGTTGATTATATCACAATTGCACAAACTTGCACAAATTGCACGTTTTGATCCATACAGGTGCTTTTGGAAGGCAGTAACACTAAGTACTGTATGTTGTCATCATTTACTCTCCCTTCACTTTTAAAACTTGTTTCTTTCTTCTGTTGAACAATATAAAATATATATTTAAAGAAAGCTAAAAACCTGTAACCACTGACTAGTGTTTATTTTTCCTACTGGGTTTTTTTAATGGTTACAGGTTTTCGGCTTTCTTCATAATATCTGCTTTTGTATTCCACAGAAGATATAAACCACTTGAGGGTATGTAAATAGTGAGTAAATTTAAATTTTTATGTGAACCACACCTTTAAGTTCTGAGACATTTTCAATGTTGGGATTTTTTTAAACCACTATAACAAGAACATATACTTTGTCTTTGTCAAGCCTTCACAGTAAGCTGAATTTCTAAAGTCTAAGCTGAAAATCTAAAGTAAAATTTTTTAACTACTTAATTAAAATGAGCTGAAACAACACAATTCCTGAAATTTCATTGGGAAAACTTTTTTTTATGTTCAATACACATAAATTTGTTGCTTTGACCTTAATACACATTGTCTATGATAAACCTGGCCTGTGCTACTATGTAAATAATATTAAAAATGCATAGAAAACTTTCACTACAACGCTTTCAGATTTTTTTATAGACAATTAAAACATCTAAACATTCAAAAATTTATTATGACACACTCATAAAAAATTTGCTTGCTCAAACTACTTATTTAAAATGAGTTAAAAGAACAAAATTCTAGATTTTTTTTGGGAGACAACTAAATTGTTTTATCTTCAAACCACTTAAAATTGTAAATTTAACTTAATCAGTTTGTGTGATTAGACAACATGAAGGAATTGTGTGTGAGCTTGCATTTTTACAGTGCAAGTAAATACATTAATCATTCACAAACTTACATAAACTAGTGATTTCAAAACATGTAACCCGAATAATAATAATACAAAAACAAGGGAAATATTTTTCTGCCAAAAACACTCAAATACTACATTTTACGCAAGAGCTCATTGGTGAAATGTCATGTCAAGCCATTTTACATTTATCAAATTTGATGTGCGTTGATCAATATTTATAGGTAAACAAATACTTAAATTAAACCCCTGGACTAGCTCATAAAAAAAATATCAAATTTCTTTAGAAGGCTTCAGGACTTCATTTTGGATTACTTCAACAAAAATGTCTTCTTGCATTTTTGCACCTTTATAGTTTGGTCAAATAGACTAAATGTAGACAGAAATCTTATTGTCAGGTCTAATTATGTTTATTTTAACTTGAAACTAAAGTTGGATGTTCAACCACAAAACATATATACACAAATCAAGCAGCTTTGCAAACAAGAAATAATGTAGGTTAAAGCTTAATTTTGTCCATCAGAAATTGATTGGATTTTTGGATCTTTGTCTTTAACTGCTGCTTTTTTCTATTTTGAGTGACAAGTTAACTCCATGTCAGTGAACTGCGATTGCAAGAGGGAAGTTACATCAATAACAGATGCACAAGGGCATAGGAATTGAGATTTTACACGAGACACAAGATGTTTATACATTCGTGTTTATTTTTGCTTATATTTCCTAATAAATCTGACAGAATTTGAAAGATTTAAAAGACCTTGTTGGTTCTGAAAGTAACAAAAAAAAACATATAATTATTAAAATGGAGGTTTGCTGTATAATATCTAGGAAAGATGATCCATGAATTACCAACTGAAGGACCAATTAAGAGCAACTGATTCTCCTCAGGATCAATTTTGAGATTTAAGAATTAATATAGATTTGCTTTTAAAATAAATATAAAACTAAAACATTCCACCTGTAGTTAAAACAGCACTGTACTTGCTTGTTGCAAATGCACAACACCAAACTAGTACTAAAGACTACACTCACCGGCCACTTTATTAGGTACACCATATTAGTACAAGGTTTGACCCTCTTTTGCCTTTGAAACTGCTTTAATCCTTCAAGGCATAGATTCAACAAGGTACTGGAAATATTTTGGTCTATACTGACATGATAGCATCACGTAGTTGCTGCAGATTTGTCAGCTAAACATTCATGATGCGAATCTTCAGTTCCATCACATCCCAAAGGTGCTCTGTTGGATCGAGCTCAGGTGACTGTGGAGGCCATTTGAGTACAGTGAACTCATTGTCATGTTCAAGAAACCAGTCTGAGATGATTCACGCTTTATGACATGGCGCATTATCCTGCTGGAAGTTGCCATCAGAAGATGAGTACACTGTGGTCATAAAGGGATGGACATGGTTAACAACAATACTCAGGTAGGCTGTGGTGTTGACACAATGCTCAGTTGGTACTAATGGGCCCAAAGTGTGCCAAGAAAATATCCCCTACACCATTACACCACCACCACCAGCCTGAACCATTGATACAAGGCAGGACTGATCCATGCTTTCATGTTGTTGATGGCAAATTCTGACCCTACACTCTCAGAAAAAAGGTACATGGTGGTACAAATAATGTTCCTTGAGGAACAGTTTTGTACCTTTGTAACAATTGTACCTTATATGGTACAGAAATGACCACTTATGATACTGTTGTGTGCCTTTTATGGTACAACTGAAAATAAGGTACACAATTGTTCCCACGTAAAAGGTACAACAGTAAACAACTCATTCTTTATTACAATACCTATGAAAATATATATGACTGTAAAGGCAAAGTGATTTTATGAATAATTTCCATATTAAACATGAATCATCATTTAAAAGCATTTGTTTAAAGCAATTCAAAAACATTAAATATTACATAATCCAACAGTAGAAAACAACTGTGAAGCATGAAACTATAGGTATTGTAAACTAAACATTTAGGGCTTTTTAAATAGATGTTAGTTAAACATTTTGACACTGTTAAGGTATAAAATGTCGTGTCAAGGTAGTGGTACCTTAATGGATCAGATTTGTACCTTTGATGAAGGTACAGCATTGTATCTGCACGTTTTAAAAAACAAAGGTAAATTTTGGTTTCCTATGATACAAATCATGTCCTTAAAGGTACCAAACTGCAATGGTACAAATTTGTTTCTTTGTCTTAAGGTACAGTTCTGTCCCCTAAAAAGGTACTGCCCCAGTGACAAGGGTTTGTACCTTCTTTGGTACAACATTGTACTATTTTTTCTGAGAGAATACCATCCGAATGTCGCAGCAGAAATCGAGACTCATCAGACCAGGCAACATTTTTCCAATCTTCCATTGTCCAATTTTGGTGAGCCTGTGCAAATTGTAGCCTCAGTTTCCTGATCTTAGTTGATAGGAGTGGCACCTGGTGTGGTCTTCTGCTGCTGTAGCCCATCTGCCTCAAGGTTCGACATGTTATCTATTCAGAGATGCTCTTCTGCATACTGCGGTTGTAACGAGTGGTTATTTGAGTTGCTGTTGCCTTTCCATCAGCTCGAACCAGTCTGGCCATTCTCCTCTGACCTCTGGCATCATACACTCCTGCTCCCTGGATATTTTTTGGATCATTCTCATAGAAATGGTTGTGTGTGAAAATCTTAGTAGATCAGCAGTTTCTGAAATACTCATACCAGCCCGTCTGGCACCAACAACCATGCCACGTACAAAGTCACTTAAATCACCTTTCTTTCCCATTCTGATGCTCAGTTTAAACTGCAGCAGATCACCTTGACCATGTCTACATGCCTAAATGCATTAAGTTGCTGCCATGTGATTGGCTGATAAGAAATTTGCGTTAACAAGCAGTTGGACAGGCGTACCTAATAAAGTGGCAGGTGAGTGTAGTACTGAAAATGTATGAACACATATACCATTACACATCTAATATGTAAGGATTATTTATTTTTTTAACCTAAAATAACTTTTGCATTTCAAAGAGCATAGTTTTGAAATTAAATGGATCTAAATACATTTTACAAGAATTTTCATTTTTAGTACTAACCTTTTAATGGCATTTAGGTTAAGTTTGAAAAAAGTTTGAAATACCTTGTTTGAAAATGTTTAACACTGAAAACATTAGAAATTTAGATGAAAATGTAATCATACTTAATCAAATATAATCAGCTACATTAACAAAGTACCTCAACTAGATATACAATTATATTTTCATATAGGATAACTTGTCATCTGTAACCTACATAAATCCAAAGTTTTTCTGAAGTGGGCGTGACCTGTCAAAGGGCAAAGTTCAAACTTTACACTCAGGTTTTCATCATTGTATGTTGGTTGAAATACAGCGAGGACCTGTTTAATCTGCCCTTCATGCAAAGAGTAGATATTATGAAAATAAAGCGTATAATAAAATGAAGTTACCTCATATTTACCCATTTTCTACTCAAGTTTGTAAGGTCATCAGTTTAGGGCAGCGTTTAACCTCAATGAATGACAGTTGGCTGCATATACAACTGATCCAAAGATTAAAACTCACGAGACGTGCACCACTCGACCAGGGTTTCATATCAGCATATAAAATAAGCATTATATGTGTCAAAACAGATAAGATGCTAACCTGCACCGCGAGCTTTGTCCCACACGACTATATTAACTTTGTTTGCCAGTTCCCTCCGCAGAAGACAGGCACATATACTGCCTGTGAGTCCAGCCCCAACAATAAGAACTCGGGACATTTTTAGAAAATGTGAATAAACAGCTGTTTGAGGTAGAAAAGCAAAGCGTTCGTGCTTGTCTGAAGATCATACACGATTTAGTGTACTGTCCCTTTAAGCATTATGAAAGGCTGAGGTGTTTTTTGTTGGCCAACCAAAGCATAACCCTTGGTTATTTAATATTTGAGAGATACAAATACAGCATCCAAACTTCAGATAATTAAATAATAATAAAGCGTTGTCTGTTTTACAACTACATTAAAAATAACATCACCATCTTCATTTGTTAATAAGCAATAACTAATTATTTAAAATTATGTTCAGTCGTAGGGGACACTTAGGTAATCAATGAGGTAAAACACACACAGTTGAATTTATTTTATTAAAAGACAACATTTTGCAGTAAACTAGTGACGACGTCATTTTGTCAAATAATATGGATTGCTTAACTTCGCTTGCTTCCTTAAAATCGAGAAAAAAGCAGCCAAATGCATGAATTTTCTGCAGGAATCGAAGCTGATTGATTAAAGGCGTGATTAAAAACAGATCAAGTCATGATGTCACTGTCAGCTGATGTTAAAGCATTTTCATCGCCATCAGTGTGGTCAGGACTGACGCTCCACGCATTTCAGGTTGCTGAGAGCTTAACCAAAGTTGTTGGGTAAGTTTTTTCGTATTGCAATGTTTAGGACCTTATTAACGAACGAGGTATCACATACTTGGTTTCGATCAGTTTAAAACGAATTATTTATGTGCTGCACAGAATGAAGTGTAGAAAGGAGAGTGGTCAGTAATCAATACATTTGCCATGAACGACTTCATGGCAAATGAAGTGCGCGAACCATGTTATTACTGTGATTTAACCACGTTGTTTGCACAGAGCGAATTCTCATGCTTTCGTTATACATGTTATTGTTATTGTAAAAGTACCTGACATTTAAAACCATTTAGATGTGCTACCTTGAACTACTTTCTCTTTAAATGAACGCGGAGTTGTAAAATTAGACTTTGCTTAATCGATATTATAATTAAAGAGGACCCAAATACAATTTTCATGAATGTTTTATGACAGGATTGTTTACATTTTAGAAAATAAAAAATGTGAAAATTCTCCAACCTGATATCATAAATGAGTGTTCAGCAATAATAACTTTGGCCAGATATTTTGTCTGAGCAAACAAGGATTTTGCTGCACCTTGTGTTTTTATGGTATGCTTACTTTAGAGTCAAAAGGTGCATATTGGGCAACACATGTACTGATTGCTGCTAAAGATAACCATATAGCTTTTAAACATTATTGTATAGTGTGTATTGAGAAATTCAATGTATGTGTTTCTCTGCATCCAACAGAAAGATGTCATGGCTGGTGCTGTCTTTGGTAATACTTACATCTGGACTGGTTCAGTGCAGACAGTTGGCTCCAGATGGGACAGGATTGGACCCTGAAGTTAACATGAATATTGTAAGTATAGCCTGTATTAAGACACATTTAAACAAATTGAGTGCTAACTCCATTGAGGATGCAATAAATTCAGGTAATTTGAGGTTTTGCCATTTTGGAATCTCAAAACGTCAACTCACAATGTTTAGAGAACATTCAAGCATGAGTTTAAAACTAATTAAAATATGCTATTTACAGTATATGGCAACAAAAAGTATGTTCTGATAGTATGTAATGTGTTTCAAATCACTACACTAAAAATTATGTTTGCTACTTGTTCAAACTACTTATTTAAAATGAGCTGAAACACATTTTTGAGATTTTTTTTGCAGCAGCTTAATTGTTTATGTTTACTCCACTTAAATCTGTTTATCAATTTGTGTTGGGACAACATGAATTAATTGTGTGGAACCCGGCAATTTTTTGTGTAATGTATTGTAGACTACCTACATGTACACCAAAATGCAATTTCAGTGGTCACTCCATATCTTCAAAAAATACATTAAGTTAGGATATATATAATTTCTTTACTTCTATCAAAAAGGCCCTGCAATTAAAAATGAATAGAATAAATATGATACAAAGCAAAGATGATTGAGAGAGTACAAAATACAAACATTCCTCAAATGTAAGTTCTTTAATTCCAGTATTTTTTATCTTTAAATGTTACTAACACGTTATTCAAGTTATTCTTGAATTTACATTACTTAATAAAAACCAAAAGACAAATGATGGATATTTTTTTAATTATAGTAAAATACTTTTTACTTGATAAAAAAACAAAACCTGTAAATAGTCAATCAGGTGATAGGACAAGTCACTTTTACTTTTGTTGTTTTTTTTTTTTTTCACTTTGTACAAGAGATGCCCAAACTAGGGCCCGCAGGCCAAAGTTGGCCCATGGTAACCTTTGATTTGGCCCGCCATCCCATCTGAAAATAGAGGGATAGAGCCTTTAATACATATTGCAATTTGTAATTCAACGTAACTCATAGTTTGTTTGTTTTTATTTAAAGCTACAAAATTAAATGTTGTGAATAAATCCAATGTTCTTATTTTAATCATGCTGTTGCTCAACAGATAGTCCACAATTTAGAAGTCCTTGGTAAGCAAATCATACCAAAGGCAGGTGCAGTTTGACTAGTGTATTCAGCATTTAACTCCATTGTGTTATGAATAGAATTCTTATGTTTTGTTATAATGGGTTTAATAATAAAAAGTAAAAGTATATACAGTATAATGCATTAGTTAATATGATTAAAGTAAGGTTTTCTATTTATTTTGAAATAATCGAGGAAATTATGCATGGCAACTTTGCAATACAGTTTGATATATTTACCCTCGGCCCACAGGCCTCAATCAAGTTTGGTTTTTGGCCCTTCATAAGAAAAAGTCTGGGCACCCCTGCTTTATACTAAGTATGTTTGTGTCAAAGCTGCTGTGCATGGCTGAACTGGAAAAGGATAAAAAGCTATGGCAATATTTCAGTTTGTGGAGTATATTCCACATTTCAGCCAGGCAGCAGAGTAGTGGTAAATGCTGGTGTAGATCTAGTACGATTAGAAGAACTGATTTAGTTGTTTATTACTAATGTCACTGTTGAAGGATGGTTCAAAGAAGATCGGCTCCACCGACCCCAACCAAACAAGCCAAAGACGACAGTGTCAATGAACAAAAACTCTGTCAATTGATGAAAAGTAGATTTGGTATTTCACAAAATTTTCAGTCAAGATGTTAATTTAGAGATATTAGGCTTAATATGATTCAAGTAAAACAATTATATAATAATTACATTTAAAAATACACTACATAAGATATTTGCTGGCAAGCTGTATATGTATAACAAATAAAGAAAAAAAGTTCATTACTTGCTGGCTTTATCACAGCTGACCTCATATGTCATTTCATGTTACGCCTGTGCTGAACTTTGCACTATATTTGCAATATTATTTCCAGTTCCCTGTTTTGACACAAGTTCCAGAGAGAAGTGGATTCATTCGTTGACCATCTCTTTAACAAATCACAATTTGCACTTTGTCCTTTTGCTGTGGCTCTTGGGACCTACATTCAGAGCACATTATAATGTTATTACTGTAGCCTTTGGTTCAAAAAGGAAAGAGAAACATTCATCAGTTAATAATTTTTATTTATAATCAAGTTTAGACAGCTTTATGTATTTCTCATAGAAAAAGGGGTATTGTACTTTAAGTGACATTAGCACACTTTCATACTGATGTGGTTGAATATGAATCAAGACTTCTTGGTTTAAATAATCCTATCTCATAATCATTGTTTGAAAATTTGCACAGGTCAGGAATTTATTTGCTGAAATGCAGATAAGAGAGTAAACTGTTAGTTTTAATGTAATAACTGGGTTTTGTACGCTGTATTCCCACATATTTGCCTTAACAAGATTATCAAACCGTACAAATGCCTCACTTGGGCTGTGCTTAAAAGCAGTTAAAATAAATTTGCCCAAAAAAATTTATTCTGTTTTGTTATGTTTTTTTATATTATAACACAACAAGAAAAATACACTAGTTCAATACATTCATATTGCAGTGCCAGCATCTTTCAAAACACATAAAGGACAAAAACAATATATGTCAACTACATTCAATGTCTTTTGATATCACACAAAAGCCATACAAAACTGCTTTTGTGTTCCAAGGAAAACATACAAATGTTTGAGTAAAAATTCTAGAATTACATTTTTTGGTGAACTATCCATTGAAAGTCACAATGTACCTGAATGAGAAACAGATTTGTAATAGATATTGTAAATAACTTAGGGCAAGTACTTGAATCTATTGGTTATAGAGGCAGACCTGAATGTAAGGTTACAGTCATTTATAAGAAATTGATGGACTTTAAGCAAATGAAATGACTGTATGATGACTCCAGCATACGTGACATTTGTTTTACCATTACACGACTTATGATATTTGTACAATTTTTAATTTAGAGGTTCCAAAAAAATGAAGTGTATGTATGAATCATTCACAATAAGATTAGTAGCATACATTTAAAAACAGGTCAAGTGAGTTTTCAGAACCACTAGCTGTCATCGTCACACAGGTGTGATATTTTTCAGAAAACATAAAATATTTTTAAATATGAACTTATCTTGCAAACAAATCTTATGCATACTGTACATCATATATCATTTTAAGTGTTAACTAACAGGGCATTCAGGCACTATGTAGCAACATTTAGACAGTCAATTTAAGGCGACCCTAATGTCTGTGTCTGCTCAGAATTCGGTGTAAAGATGCTATGCCATGTTAAACGGTTTATGTAAATACACATTTTTGAAAAGGTTTGCCACTTCATGATTGCTTTCTGCATCGCCTTTGCTTCGTAAAGCATTTACATTTTACTCACATTTAAAATCGCCTATTTATACCACTAAACGTGTCCAAAACCATAACTTAATTCAACCTCAGTAGCAGTAAAATATGTTTGCAATACACCATAAACAGGCCTGTAGCCAGGTTATTGACAAGGGTGGTTCTTCTGAAAAACTGGACCTTTTTGCAGTTTTTGCAGACCCCATTAGGTTTAAATACTGCATTTTAAGCACAATTTTAGCTGAAATAGTTTGACGGATGGTGATCATAACTACACTTTTTGATGTACCAAAAATATTTCCTACCATTTGCCAAGCTACTTACAATACTATTTTATGTGTTTATTTACAAATATGCATTTAAACTGTAAGTTTTATATTACAGTTTTATAAATAATGTTAAGATTAGCATTTTAAATTGGAAAATTTAGAATAAAGAAATATGAAAAGATTTAAAAGAATTAAAAACCGAAGCCTATACGCAAATAACTAACTGTCCAGTATATTTAACGTTCCTTAGTCAGAATTTGGCTGTTTGAATAATTCACACATATAATATTCAAACACAACAATAAAAATCCAACTGAAGATTCCTCTTGGTCTTAAAGCCTTTTTTGATTGGTTAGTTTCACAATTTATGATAGCATAGAAGTTAAACATGGGATAAATGAGCTCATATAGGTGACCAATTCTGGACCTTTGTCAGTGAGAGGTGGGTCTTTCGAACCACCTGAACCCTGCTGGCTATGGGCGTAGTAAACATTATAAGTACATTGTAATTAACAATTAATTTTTACACAGTAATTGTGTATGTGTAGTTTAAATATGTTATAATAATGTTATTATAACATTATATGTTAACATAAAATTCCCTTAACTGGCATATGAGACATATAAAGTACAGTATTTGACAGAACTTGTCATCAATAAGCTGCCTATTTGGTGAAAGTATACCGAAAATGCTGTTGTTGGTTTTTTTGTCAGAATCTGGAAGCAACATTACATATGTTGCATACTTTACTTTTTTGTTATTTTGACTAAACACACATTTTTAACACACATTTTTAAACCTATTTTGTGTTTTTCTTTTTCTTTCTGGTGGTCTAATTCAGTGATTCCCAAAGCGGTGGGTCATGAGACAATGGGGGTGTGGAGAAGTCACTTGGTGGTTTGCGAAATCTAATAAATTTTATTAACTTATTAGAATTACGATATTTGATCTATAACCTACAGAAAATAATAATAATCGTCATATTGGAGGCTACACAGTGTTTTAGTGGTTAGCACTGTCGCCTCAGAGCAAGAAGGTTGCTGGTTCAAGTCCCAGTTGGCATTTCTGTGCGGAGTTTGCATGTTCTCCCCGTGTTCGTGTAGGTTTCCTCCAGGTGCTCCGGTTTCTTCCACAGTCCAAAGAAATGTGCTATAGGTGAATTGGGTAAACAAAATTGGCCGTAGTGTGAGTGTTTGAAGGAGTGTGTATGGGGGGTTTTCCTAAAACCTATGCTTGATAAGTTGGCAGTTCATTCCGCTGCGGCGACCCCTGATGAATAATTCAAATTATCGGACAAAACCGAAGAAAAATGAATGGATGATATTAGCCATAGTTAATAGTTGCATAAAAAAACATGCAAATAAAAAGCCATCAGCCTTATATTTGTTCTCTCCATAGGATTGAGACCCATGGCGGGCCAGACGGAATCTGCGGACGTTTTTTGCAATTTCTGCGGAGAATTTTGGTAAAAATCTGCGGATTTCTGCGGAATTATTTTGGGAGTCTCATAACTAAAACCCTAATATGTAAAATATGTGTAATTTAAAAACTGAATAAATTCAGATTTACACACATTTACTCAAGTAAATAAACAATCAATGATGGGCTAAAAATCTGCAGAAATCTGCAGAATTCTGCTGAAAATCTGTGGAATTCTGCGCGCACAGATTCCGTGTGGGCCTACCCATGGAGTGTTTAAATTAATAAATCAGCAATAGCATCAGTTGCAGCCAATTGATTTTATGACACCAGGTTATTCTTTTTTAGCACTCATGTACATTAAAAATAAATACAGGCCACAACTGAACATGGAGGATGGTTTTCTCGTGGCGGTCTCCAAAATTGAACCAAGAATATATTGTTCTGTAAACATTGTGCCAACCAGTCACATATGGTGAGGTAACACTCTAAAAAACGTTGAGTAATTTATTTTAAAAAGATTGGTGCTTTGTTTGGTTACGTTTAACCTTTATTGGGTTATTTATTAATGACTCAATCAGTTGGGTTAAATATTGGGTGCTTTGTTTGGTTATTTTTTAACCTTTATTGGGTTATTTATTTAATAACTCAACCAGTTGGGTTAAAAATTTAGAATTTCAACAGTCAACTGATTTAACTGACACAGAACAGCTGTGTTAATATGCGTTCGTAATAGTAGTAGTAGTAGTAGTAATTTTATTGTCCTTGACAGGGAATTTGTTATGGGCATCACCATATTGCTGCAGACATTCCATAAAAACAGGCAATAAAAACAATACAAAAATACAGCAGTTACAGAATTTATAATGCTAATTAAGATAGACTCTTGTTAAATAAACCCACTGAAACAGGTACAAAGGATTTCTTATAACGGTTCAACCTATACTTTGGCACTCTATATCTTCTACCAGAGGGAAGTAGTTCATAATGTGGAAACAAAAAATGAGTTGGATCGTTCACAATCCTTTCCACCTGGTTGAGGACACAATTCTCATATAAAACTTGAGGACTCAAATATTTATAGTGCTCAACTATTTTCCATCCTGTCTTTAAGAGATGCATCAACTTGGATTTACACTGAACAGATAAGTTGCCAAACCACACTGTGATACCATATCTAACAATGCTTTCAAGAACTGCTTTATAAAACAACATCATGAACTTCTTGTTAACTCCAAAAAGACGTAACCTCCGTAAAAAATTCAATCTCTGGTGTAAACGAGAACAAACCCACTCAATGTGCGTTTTCCATGTAAAAGAACTATCGATGTAAATGCCCAAATGCTTATAGGTTTCTGACTAAATGATAGGATGGTCGTGTACAACCACTTGACGATGGTCACCTATACACTTTGGGTCAAATACCATCTATTCTGTTTTCTTAGTATTTATCTTTAGTAATGTTGTTTTTGTGTCATAAAGTTGATTAAAGCTCTAACGGAATAATGTTATTTTAATTAACTTACCTCTCCGTGTTGTGTTTTTTATATCTGTTTCAACAGCACTCTTAATTATTGATGATGCATTTATTTCACAGCCGATTGATATTAAACGGATAAAAATGCGTACGTGTCTGGAACTTAAAATGTAATGGAAATAAAGCATTTTCAATTTTTTTGAAATCTGTATGTTAAACAAATTAATATATGACTATAAAAAATGGTTGTTACTGTAGACTGTTAGACTGCACTTTTTTGTGTTGTCAATATACTCATGCAACATTTGTTTATTTATAATCCGCTCCAAGGACAGTGTGGGTCAAGAGCCACTGGCATTGTTTTTTGGGAGACATTGGCTGAAAATGTTACGAACCCGTGGCCTAATAAACTATGGTGTTAAAATAACATTTTCTAAGAAAAAGGCAAAAATGGACCTGGCATTCTTTGCGACTGTGAATTCTTTATGAAAACAAAGCACTTAAATGTGATAATCTTGACAAGTGAATAATTACATTTTTTTCAATAGTATTTATTTTTGATTACAAGATTACATTTTTGAATGTGAAGGCCTTTGAATTGAAAATGGCTGCTAACATTCTGCACGTCACCAGACTTATTTCCTCTTGCTTTTCATTTTTCCAACACACACATATTTCTGCCTAAAATAGGACAAATACCCCATCTCAGACAGAAAGGGAGAGAAAGGCACATCCCCCCAGTGCTTACCCTCCCCGTAATGTGTGTTGAGCCAGCAGTGGGTTTATCCTTAAGTGGCCTAAAGTAGAATGAGCAGACAGAAGACCCAGGGGGAGTGGGAAATTGCATAGCCTTTAATTATGCATGGGGAGATTGCATGGCAGGCCTGAAACCATCAAGCTCACACAGCTTCTTTGAAGTCTCTGATTATAATTTATCTCATATCTGGAGGAGCAGGAGGAGCAGTGTGACTCCATACAGCTGAAATAATTGTGCTCTTGAAAAGACAAATGACTAAACTAAGAATTTAAGCTGAACTGGTGTTTTCTATTTTCATTACGTTTAAAAATGCTGCCACACTGATGACATTTCTGGTAGACCGTGAAAGGAATATACAGTAGCTATTCTTAAAAATACTTCTTTTTTTCAAATGGATGACATTATTTCATAAGAACAGAACAATGCTAGTGCTAGTTTGAAGTGTTGTATTGTTTAAAGAGAGAATGACTCACTTTAGTGTTTTATAAAGTTTGAATTATCTCACATAGACGTGCCTTTTTTAAAGATTTCTCCATGCTGTCATGATTGACGTGGACTTTGCTCATGTTTATTGTTGTTTGTGGCTTGCAGAGTGAAATTATCAGACACTGGGGTTACCCTGCTGAAGAATTCGAGGTGGTCACTGAAGACGGATACATCCTGAGCATCAACCGAATCCCACATGGAGTCAAAAACAAAGATGAACAAGGTATGGTAGAGGTTTAGTTTGAGTGGCAAAAGATTTGAACGAGCCCATTCAAGCTTCTCTTCTGCTTGCGTTAGCGTGAATTATTAAAGATGTTCTTTCTGTCCTTACGTGGCCGTGTAAAAGAAGAATCTCTGTAAGATGACCTCTAAATTCTCACCATTCACTGATTCACTATGCAGGCATTATGAATTACACAATGAATGTTCTGGGTGAGATGTCCGCATCTGAACCTTAACATCTTCACATCCCTTGGTTTTTAATAGTCACGTAGCAATTTCAAAAAAAGGGAAAGAAGTGTTTTTTTGATGAGTCAGTCCTCTGTGGAGAACAAGCTCCTGTAACATGCTCATATAACGCAGCCCACGCTTGATGTCTTTGTTGGGCTTTCTTCTGATGAAATCTACTTCTCGTGATGCTGTGGGTTTGACAGAAGCTACTGTTTCTTAAATTGATTATGTAAGCTTATTTTGTTTTGCTTTTTTAGATGTAATGTTTTAAAAGCAGGATCTGATGGAAAATTGATTCTTAGGTGTGTGTGTCATACACTTGTACAGCTATCTTTATGAGGACATCCCATAGACGTATTCATTTTTAAAAAAATATTTTTCTATATTCTACCCAAACCCTTCCCCTAAACCCAATGCCCACAGGAAACAATCTATATTTTTACAGTTTTAAAATACTTCATCCAAGCTAACATGAGATCATTAATATGCATGACGCATGAAGCGATTGATTTAAAAAAAATACTTTTTCTTATGAGATGATAAATTTTGGGATTAAAACACACACACACACACACTCTGTATATATATATATATATATTAGGGTTGTCCACATCATTCTTCGGTGCACCGTAATGCAGACGCGGACAATTCCGTATCAGTTCAATAATAATCATAACCTATTATTATGTACTGACGTCATTTAGCTCATATGCGCTGTCGCCGAGGGAGGCGAGCTCGAGTATTTACAACGCTCCAACTACATAAAACGCAGAAACTGTGCACAATTTCACTGCGTGTGTGTTTGCTGGACAGTCTTTCACTGACACTTACAGCAGAAGCCCCTATTTCACTGCGATTGAGAAAATGAAAGTAAACTCCATTTCTCTCTCTCACTGTGGCTCATTTGACCTACTGGAGTGACGTTTCCTCTCTGCTTTTACAGTGATACGAGCGCGTGTCTGCAGAGTGAGTTTCTTCACTGTTTCTATCATGGATCAGCTGTGATTGCTGCTGCCACTTATCAGTGTCACTCATTGGTGAACAGCCCCAGAGCGTTAGAGCCAATCGCAGCCCTTTCTGTTGAGCTCATGACTAATCATAGGGGTGTAAGAAAGAACTCGCTAGACAAGGCTCAGAAAGCGAGCGGGATATTTATATTTGTTTATTTGCTATAAATGCTCATGTTGTTCTGTGCACTTACTTTTTTAAAGAGTTTTTAAAGATATATACTGTACATATATGACTGTTTGTATTAAGGGACAACATTGTATTACTAATAGTATATACAGTAAATATAAATTTCAATACAAGAATTGTTGTGCTGTGAAGTAGAGCTGCACAATTAATCGTAAAAAGATCGCGAAAATTACACGTGACGTGAGCTGACCGTGAGCTGTTACCACAGAGAGGGCAGGCGCGCGCCTATGAACGAAGTCTAATTTAGTGAACAGAACCTGCATAGGCTGTGAATAACAGGTAATAAAGTTGTAAATAACATTCAGTTTGTAGCACAGAGCGATCATTTGGGAGCCGCACGGGAAGTATAAACTGCACTTAGCAGTAAAAATAAAACAGAAAGCGCGCGCACATCATTTAAATAATCATATCGCATTTTAGAGTTATGATTACGACAAGCATTTGATACGCTTTTCTTTCATAGTGAACACAGAGTGCTGTGCATGAGAATAAATGTTTAACAGTGTCAGTATAACTACTGTAGCCTATATAATGTTGAATATAATGCAAGAGGGAATCTGATAATGACAAATGTCTTATTTTACCAGTAGAAAAAATATCTTACAATATTGTCAATGACAGACTACAAGCATACGTCTCAAACATAATAATTCAACATCAGAATTATGAACAGTTGTATTCTGAAATAACAATAATTATAGCCGACTCATATTAACCTTTATTTTACATCTACAGAATCGTGAGAAAATCGTGATCTTTATTTTAAGCAAAAAGATCGCGATTCTCATTTTAGCCAGATTCGTGCAGCTCTACTGTGAAGTAAAATAATAAATTGTGTATGGAAAGCATTGTCAATGCAGCGAGATATCGAATTGAACCGGATCGTTGGCATGATAATCGTAGATCTAAAACAGATCTAAAACGGTAGGGATTAAGCCAAAGAAAGGTTGTATAACTCTTATTTTTATTCACAATTTTAGATTCTCTCAGATTTCACTCCCGGAGCATCTGACATCATGTACCTCCTTCAGAACATGTGTTAGGGCTTCCCCTACCGTAATATACCTGAAACACGGATGTGTTTAATTCTGAGTACATTATGCTGTACAGGGAGTGCAGAATTATTAGGCAAGTTGTATTTTTGAGGATTAATTTTATTATTGAACAACAACCATGTTCTCAACGAACCCAAAAAACTCATTAATATCAAAGCTGAATATTTTTGGAAGTAGTTTTTAGTTTGTTTTTAGTTTTAGCTATTTTAGGAGGATATCTGTGTGTGCAGGTGACTATTACTGTGCATAATTATTTAACAAACATTAAAATTTAAAACTTAACAAAAAACAAATATATACATATTTCAATTAATTATTTTCACCAGTGAAACCAATATAACATCTCAACATTCACAAATATACATTTCTGACATTCAAAAACAAAACAAAAACAAATCAGTGACCAATATAGCCACCTTTCTTTGCAAGGACACTCAATAGCCTGCCATTTATGGATTCTGTCAGTGTTTTGATCTGTTCACCATCAACATTGCGTGCAGCAGCAACCACAGCCTCCCAGACACTGTTCAGAGAGGTGTACTGTTTTCCCTCCTTGTAAATCTCACATTTGATGATGGACCACAGGTTCTCTATGGGGTTCAGATCAGGTGAACAAGGAGGCCATGTCATTAGTTTTTCTTCTTTTAGACCCTTTCTTGCCAGCCACGCTGTGGAGTACTTGGACGCGTGTGACGGAGCTTTGTCCTGCATGAAAATCATGTTTTTCTTGAAGGATGCAGACTTCTTTTTGTACCACTGCTTGAAGAAGGTCTCTTCCAGAAACTGGCAGTAGGACTGAGAGTTGAGCTTGACTCCATCCTCTACCTGAAAAGGCCCCACAAGCTTATCTTTGATGATACCAGCCCAAACCAGTACTCCACCTCCTCTGCAACATGCATAAAGGATGATGTGGTCAAAATACTAATTTGCCTAATAATTCTGCACTCCCTGTATGTGTGTGTGAGTGCATGAGAACTATATAATGTATACACTCACCAGCCACTTTATTAGGTACACCTGCTTGTTAACGCAAATTTCTTATCAGCCAATTACATGGCAGCAACTCAGTGCATTTAAGTATGCTGCAGTTCAATCTGAGCATCAGAATGGGGAAGAAATGTGATTTAAGTGATAGTGGCATGGTTGTTGGTGCTAGACGGGCTGTTCTGAGTATTTCAGAAACTGCTGGTTTACAAAAAATTATCAGAAAAAGAGAAAATATTCAGTGAGCAGCAGTTCTGTTGGCACAAATGCCTTGTTGATGCCAGAGGTCAGAGGAGAATGGCCAGACTGGTTCGAGCTCATGGAAAGGCAACTCAAGTAACCACTTATTACAACCGAGGTATGCAGAAGAGCGACTCTGAATGCACAATGTTCAACCTTGAGGGGGATGGGCTACAGCAGCAGAAGACCACACCGGGTGCCACTCGTGTCAGCTAAGTACAGGAAACTGAGGCTACAATTCACACAGGTTCACCAAAATTGGACAATAAATGATTGGAAATACGTTGCCTGGTCTGATGAGTGTTGATTTCTGCTGCAACATTTGGATGGTAGGGTCCGAATTTGGCGTCAACAATATGAAAGCATGGATCCATCCTGTCTTGTATCAATGATTCAGGCTGGTGGTGGTGTAATGGTGTGGGGGATTTTTTTTTGCACACTTTGGGCCCATTAGTACCAATTGACCATCGTGTCAATGCCACAGCCTACCTGAGTATTGTTGTTGACCATGTCCATCCTTTTATGACCACAGCGTACCCATCTTCTAATGGCTACTTCCAGCAGGATAACGCGCCATGTCATAAAGTGTGAGTCATCTTAGACTGGTTTCTTGAACATGACAATGAGTTCACTGTACTCAAATGGCCTCCACAGTCACCAGAGCTCAATCCAACAGAGCACCTTTGGGACGTGGTGGAACGGGAGATCATCATGGATGTGCAGCCGACAAATCTGCAGGAACTGCCTGATGCTATCATGTCAATATAGACCAAATCCTCAAGGAATTTTCCAGTACCTTGTTGAATTTATGCCACGAAGAATTAAGGCAGTTCTGAAGGCAAAAGGGGGTCCAACCTGGTACTAGTAGGGTGTACCTAATAAAATGGCGGGTATATTAACTGAAGATGTTTCCCATTATGTCATAGCCATATACAGGGAGTGCAGAATTATTAGGCAAATGAGTATTTTGACCACATCATCCTCTTTATGCATGTTGTCTTACTCCAAGCTGTATAGGCTCGAAAGCCTACTACCAATTAAGCATATTAGGTGATGTGCATCTCTGTAATGAGAAGGGGTGTGTCAACACCCTATATCAGGTGTGCATAATTATTAGGTAACTTCCTTTCCTTTGGCAAAATGGGTCAAAAGAAGGACTTGACAGGCTCCGAAAAGTCAAAAATAGTGAGATATCTTGCAGAGGGATGCAGCACTCTTAAAATTGCCAAGCTTCTGAAGCGTGATTATCGAACAATCAAGCGTTTCATTCAAAATAGTCAACAGGATAGGGCCTTTTCGGGTTGAGGATGGTGTAAAGCTCAACTCCTAGTCCTACTGTCAGTTTCTGGAAGACACCTTCTTCAAGCAGTGGTACAGGAAGAAGTCTGCATCCTTCAAGAAAAACATGATTTTAATGCAGGACAATGCTCTATCACACGCGTCCAAGTACTCCACATCGTGGCTGGCACGAAAGGGTCTAAAAGAAGAAAAACTAATGACATGGCCTCCTTGTTCACCTGATCTGAACACCATAGAGAACCTGTGGTCCATCATCTAATGTAAGATTTACAAGGAGGGAAAACGGTACACCTCTCTGAACAGTGTCTGGGAGGCTGTGGTTGCTGCTGCACGCAATGTTGATGGTGAACAGATCAAAATTCAATTCAATTCACCTTTATTTGTATAGCGCTTATATAATGTAGATTGTGTCAAAGCAGCTTCACATGGAAGTTTATAGTGAATTGAAACAGTGTCAGTTCAGTTTTCAGAGATAGGTTCAGTTCAGTTTAGCTCAGGTCAGTGTGGGTTAATAATCACTACTGAGAGTCCAAACACTGAAGAGCAATTCAATCGATGCGCAGCTCTACAGATCCCGAACCATGCAAACCAGTGGCGACAGCGGCGAGGAAAAAACTTCACCAGTTGGCGAAAGTGAAGAATTTAAAAAACCTTGAGAGAAACCAGGCTCAGTTGGGCACGACCATTTCTCCTATGGCCAAACATCTTGTGCAGAGCTGCAGTCTAGGCGCAGGAAGGTGGATCTCAGCGAAGACTCGTCTGTCCTTGGAGCATCAGATCAAAACACTGACAGAATCCATGGATGGCAGGCTTTTGAGTGTCCTTGCAAAGAAAGGTGGCTATATTGGTCACTGATTTGTTTTTGAATGTCAGAAATGTATATTTGTGAATGTTGAGATGTTATATTGGTTTCACTGGTGAAAATAAATCATTGAAAAGGGTATATATTTGTTTTTGTTAAGTTGCCTAATAATTATGCACAGTAATAGTCACCTGCACACACAGATATCCTCCTAAAAAGCTAAAACTAAAAACAAACTAAAAACTACTTTCAAAAATATTCAGCTTTGATATTAATGAGTTTTTTGGGTTCGTTGAGAACATGGTTGTTGTTCAATAATAAAATTAATCGTCAAAAATACAACTTGCCTAATAATTCTGCACTCCCTGTAGATGCTATAGGTATATCTCTAGAAGGACACATTTAAGCAACAAAGGCATCTGTATGATGACAAAGCAGCTTGCTCATCAATCAGTTCATTTCGGAGGAGGGTTATTTGTGCCATTCATGATCTCCTCCTGTACAATAGCGCTTCTGGAATCAGTATTCAGTTTTGATATTTAGTGCTCCCCATCTTTCATTAATGAGCAGTGAGATCTCTAAAGCTCATGCTCTCGCACTAATCTCACCAGGGACGTCACTGGAGCGGAAAACCAATTCAACAGCCATACATCAGCTTCCACTCGCCCTCTCTTTGCTAACACAATGTCTCATGTTATTCTAAATGAGAATACATTTCCCTAACACAAATCCCTCTGCTGGAGGTTTTGAGGGCCTTTGAGAAACTTCGGCCTTGTGCATCTTTGCTTTTCACTCATTGTATTAGATCAGCGGTGTGCTCTTGTGTTTGACCTTCAGAATAAAATTGGCTTATGCAAATGAGCAAGTGGAAATGCATTCGGTACCTTTATAACCGTACGTAATCAGGACACTTGGGAGTTTTGAAGACCACTTTGAAGCTGTTTGTGTGTGTGTGCGCGCATGTGTCTGTGCGTGTGTGCACGCTAGGAGCTGGTAAATGTTAAAAATGTATTCTGATATGTGATTAATAAGTAAAGAAGCATCAAGCTGTTTGTTTGTTGGTGTGAAGATGAGTGTGATGAGCAGTGAAACGGTGAGGTGGGAAACACAAGAGATGCCACTCATTTCCTGCTGTCCCACTTCTCTAAGTCACACAAGATACTGTGCTGCATGACTCGGAATAACACCAGGGAATGACAAAGTTTTTCAGCACAAAGTGAGATATTACAAAGACAGCTCCCCCTGAGAAGATACACTTGCTCTTGCTTTTCTCAACATTTTCTGTAGTTTTGACATTTGTATTTTATTAATATATTAATGGTTGAAGACTGTTTACATTTTTTTATTTCTTTATTAAATAAAATAATGAAAAAGTAAAAAAAAATATATTAATACTATTTCATATTTTGTTAGCAATCTTTTGGTCAAAAAAAACTCAAAGTAATAAAATAAAAAACTTATCTTAAGAAAAGAAAAAACTGTGAAATGAAATGTGAAATGACATCGTTAAGTATTTTAATACTTATTTATTATCATGTTAGTCTTTGATAATTAAAGGTGGACTAGGTGATTGTCTTCAGAAAATTTTTTTGTTGTGTTGGTTGAAAGACTCTTCACATCCCAATAGTATTGGTAAAAGTAAATTATCTAAATGTATTTATATGTATTTTTATATTCTTGGTAAGGCATAAAACAAAAAAAAAATTTCATCCATTTAAATAGTGTCGGGCTGACATCTCTCATAATTCCGATAAGTAGCTCAAACTGTCTGTCACCAAATGCAGATTTAAACAAGTGCACAGCCATTTGTACGCAGATCCGCCGTTTGTGCATAGATGCCCTGCGCATTTATGAGAGAGTGAGAGAGAGAGAGAGAGAGAAGGAGAGAGAGAGAGAGAGAGAGAGAG
>CAIGQZ010032280.1:6815437-6852297 GCA_903798205.1 Danio tinwini
AAGAGAGAGAGAAGGAGAGAGAGAGAGAGAGAGAGAGAGAGAGAGAGAGAGAGAGATTGCGCACGTGTGAGCGGTCAAAACATACTGAATCAAAACTTTTTAAAAACCTGAATCAATATTGGAATTACTTTTGCACACTGGAGAAAGGACGACACCAGGGCTAAAGGATTTCTTTTAGACAGGTGATGTTCTGTTTTAAAGGGCACCTAGGTTACCCCTTTTTCCAGATTTAATATAAGTCTTTTGTGTCCCCAGAATGTGTCTGTAAAGTTTCAGCTCAAAACACACATCAGATTATTTATTATAGCTGTCACTAGATGTTTTTTTATAGGTCTCAATAGATTTTTGCTGTTTTTGTGTACTGCTCCTTTAAGGCTAGTCCTCTCCGCCCATTGTTTCCACGTGCCTGCCGCGCATGCCTCAGTCTCCGCCCTCGGCTGCCTCAGACAACAGACAGACATGAAGGAAGCAGATCTCACGTAACGTTTATGAGAAATACTGCAGTAAAAGCTTTATCAATGATTATTTGGTGCATTTGTTGTGTGGAGCTGCAGGATGAGTCACACGTGATGTCGTTACAAAGTTCACACACAGACACACACACACACAGCGCAGACACACACGCACATACATACAGCGCGCGCGTTTAGCTTTGCACTGTCTTTGCACGCAAATGTGACAGGATACAGGTTAATCTCCACTGCTGTATGGATATCTGTTACGATAATGTACAAAATAAACCTGATTTAACGTCCACAAACCGGGATTGAAGCGTCTTTTATTATTGTTCTGACACGCAGCTGTGTTGATAAAGTAAAGCTAAAGTAAATCTCTGTAATTCATTACACACATGCACTGTTTTAAAACATTTTAAACTTGTCAAACTCACTCTTGATCACATTTGATAAAGATTGATGATCCTAAACTGAACAGACCTTTTATTTAGGGTTGATTTGCGCACATCTTGTCTTGTGGATATGAAACGTTACTACGGAGACGTGTTAATACGCAGCTGTCAATTAATATTGGTGGGCAAGGGGACCGCACTCCTACGTCAAGTTGCGGTCGATCTCAAAACGGCTCCAATTGGTCCACCGTTTTTATGTTGTTAAATTGAAAAAAAAGGAGTGGATGTGTTTATATCACCCCAATATGACGGTCTATACACTATACCTACACATATGTCTGTCCAAAAAGCTTGAAAAGTAGATTTTTCACCATAGGTGCCATTTAAAACTATTTTTGCCTCACGCAAAGCTGATGTAACGTTAGATGCTGTTGTTACAAATGGGTTATATGCACAGAAGTGTTGTTTAGCCACTGAATTCTTCCATTGAAAGATTGATGTGACTATTTACAGTTTCATAAGGCACCTTTTACAGCATCGATAATGTAGATTTAATTTAGTTTAACAACAAAACATCAGTAAATAGCGATATTCCACCTAGCCTGCTTTACTGAGCTGAAGTTAGTTTTATACTCACATCACATTGGTTCATTTTTGAACAATGACGACCTGTGATGCTCTCCCTATATTGTTTACCGTTCTGCTCTGAATATTCGCTCTGAAATAGCATGTCAGTATGGCTTAGTAATAAGTGTAATTCCTGCATGCTGCCGGACAAGCACTAGTAAAACACATGAGAGAGGTTTCTGCTGTCATCTTTAAGGTGCGCATACTCGTATTTCAGGAAGCGTGGATCTGGACGACAGGGGAGGGACTGTGATTCAGAGATTTATGCTAAGCTGTTAGCATTGTGGAAGATCACCTACTGCACCTTTAATCGATTCGTTGTTGCAGCCCTACACATTTTAGCAAGATTTGCTACCAAACATCAACATTCTCAAGTTATTGGCATTGTTAGGGTTTGAAAGATTTGAAAGTTATTAGTATAGAGAGACACTTTATAAACGCAATTTACACACAGTCTCTTACTATGGCGAATATGGAAGTGAAAGGAAAAGAAACGTGCCTTTGGAATAGTGCTTCTGTATTTTGGTTTATGTGGCTATTGTTGGAACTCTAGAATTCGTATACTGCATTAATTCAATAAGTTAAGTTATACTCTGTTATCTACATAGTAGGTATGTGGCTGAGGTAAGTTAAAAAAAATATCCAGAAATGGTTTTATATTCTCATTTCATTCATTAATTTTTTTTTTGATTTAGTCCCTTTAATAATCTGGGGTCGCCACAGCAGAATGAACCGCTTATTCAGCATATGTTTTATGCAGCGGATGCCCTTCCAGCCACCACCCATCACTGGAAAACACCCATACACTTCCATTAACACTCATACACTACAGACAATTTAACTTACTCAATTCACCTGTACTACATGTCTTTGGACTTGTGGGGGAAACCAGAGTACCCGGAAAAACCCCACACAAACACAGGGAGAACATGCAAACTCCACACAGAAATGCCAACTGACCCAGCTGAGGTTCGAAGTTGTGGATCAAATTTAGGCTAAATTATAATTAAACTTGACAAAATAGACCTACAGAGATGTATTGTGCTGTATTTTGAAGCTGTAATGTTAAAGAAAATATGGACATGAATTATTATCAACCTCTGCATAAACAGTTAACATTTAATAAAGTGTTTTGCAGTTGTTTCGTTTCAGAAAAATTACAGTAAGAGCTGAAAGATTGACATGATTCTTAAACATGCGTTTTATACTATGTACACACTTATACTCTGTCTACATGTGTTTGTTGAAACATTCACAGCAAATTTCACAATAAACACAATAAATTAACAAAAGATACAATTAACCCTTTCACGTGTATGATCACACAAGTGTGATCAGCTTTGGCGAGTAGGGTCTGTCTGCAGTGTGCAAGACAGAGGCGTAACATGAAGGGGGCGTAATTTGTAGTAGAGGTGTAACTTGAAGTTATCAAGACCCGCATGTCAAAACTATGTTGTCGGCAAGATGGCACTATACCCATCACAGTTAATAACATCTACACATACCCCAATCCTAAACACAACCATAATAGTTATTAACGTCTACACCTTCCCCAACTTAAACCCAACCATCACAGTATTAACGTCTATTAATGTGTGCATGTACAGTTCCGAGTTGCAGAGGCCTTTTATACTTGAAACACTCGCCATTGTACTGTTATTTGCAACCACAGGGGGTTTTCCCAAGTAAGCTAACTGTCATGACAAAACAGACGAAGAAGTCAGCGAGTGGAGTTGCATGAATGAATAAAATATCAAATAAATAGGATGTGGATAATTTTGTAGAAAACGCATAAAAACATTTCCTGAAAATGTTCTCTGGAATGTATTTCCGCCATCTTGCCAACAACATCTCGTTGGGACATCTTGCAATGGGATCTTGTTCAACAGGATCTCGATAACTGCAAGTTACACCTGTTACATATTGAGTAACTTATTTTGACAATGCTGCTGTGTATTGTTGCTGTGTGTTGTATCCTCCATTATCTGCCTCTTTATCTCTCTCCATATAAGCGGAGATCAGATGCAGCTGTGAGAGGGGCGGCGCCAATTATAAAAGCACGCTGTTGGGCACTGTTCATCGAGTTCTCTTCTTGTTTCCCCTTGCTGTTGTGTGTGTGAGCAGATCGCTCTAAGTTCTCTGTGTAGCAGTGATCTCTTTCTGTCCAAAACCGTTTTTCCAAAGTCATCTGGTGAGATACTCTGTTAATTACGGTAATAGGACGATATTCTATGTTAGCTGTGGCTAAATGCTTATTTACTGCTGAATGATCTAAGGGAATGCCCTTTTTAAAAATACATTTTCTCCTGTTTAATGGGTAGTCAAGGAGGGTAGAATTGTTGTTTGATTTATAGAACTTTTATTTTTGGCATAGGTAAGAAATTTAATATTAGGTAGCGTACCTTGTTTTGTTTGTTGTTTTGGCCTCTTGTTCCCTTTTGAAACTGGGTATTTATGTTTAATAAATCAGTTACACCTTTTCGAAAACTTGCCTGTGTGTGTATGTGCTTGGGGAGCAGGAAAGGGGATTCCGGGTGACCGTTTTTAACAGACGGTCATCCTTATCTTTATGTACGTATCGCGGTGCGTCCGCTACGTCACACACTCCTTTCATGTTACACCCTGTCTTGCAGTCTGCAGACAGATACACTTGGCTGGTTCCTGAAGCGTCCGATCACACCGGTGTGATTGGAACATTCAGAGCACGTCATCTACTAGCAAAATTCTAATTTAATTTAATTTGAGGCACAGAAAGAGGTGTGCAGCACTTGTCATAAATCACAATTTTTCCGTGCTTTCAAACAAATAACATTTATTTTAGGTTTCAGACATTCAAATACACATAACTACAAGTAAAACATATTATTTAAGGTTTGTAAAATACGCACGGATGTCTTTGGAGATGGCCTTAATAATTATTAACTGGATAACTGGATAATGTGCTTGGTTAACCTAAGATACATACTGTTTGTTACTAGAATATTTTCTTTATTCCTTTCCCAGATAAACAGTTGCTTACCTTCATGTATTTCAGAAGAAAATTCTGAATAAACATAACGTAAATCCAGCAGCTTGGATCTCTCCTGTGGATGTTGCTAGAAGGGATGCAGCTGTGATCGGAAGTTAATGAGAAGTATTCTCAGCTGTATCCCATCTAGACTTCACCACTATTACGTTTATATAACATCATTTTGTGACACTGTACAACAAATTATAATTTACATTATCGTGAGGGTTGGGTTTACAGTTAAGGTTGGGGTAGACAGTAATAAAGTACAATTAATGTGTAATTAATAAATGAAATAAATATTTCTTGTTAAATTATGATCACATGTTTCCCTTATAGCAACAATGGCAGCACCCATTACCCTTCATATAACAAATAATATGATCATTGTTAAGCTGTTTAAAAGACAAAATATATGTTCTATATTCTATGTTCACATATTTAGAAATCGGAGTATCAGGAAATTCACAATGCAATTAGAACATTTGTCAATACTTACAGAAAAGGGCAAAAAGAAACAAAATAGGATATATAAATAAATCATTGGGGCTAGTGGGTCACATGCTAAACTTGACGTGTTGCCATGGGAACTTTAGAATGCAATGAAAAGAAAGAATGCAGGAAGGTCAGCTGGAGTATTTAAAACTCACGCGTGAAAGGGTTAAACCTACTTTACACCACTTTATTCTGACGAGCATCTGAAGAGATGGCTCATGAAGTTAAAAAACAATCTGCTGTTTTCAAAATAATTAGTCCCACATACAAAGTAAGTTAAATATAAACTTAAAAAAACCAAGAGAGAAAAATGGTATTGTTGTCTCTCTAGGAAACATTGTGGCTTATCAAACACAACCTAAAGCATGCATATTAAAGATCCCAGAGCAATATTTCCGTCTGTGTTTTGACTTTGATCTCCTGATGACACGGCTGCTGCAGAATGTGACCCAAAGAACCTACAAATCTTGAAGGTGTGCCGCATGAGTCACGCAACAGTCTGTTTTGTATTCTGATAGGCCTAGTTTTCCCCAGGGTTTTACAGGAATTTACATGAGAACAGGGAAACAATGTTTTTTTATAAGGCACTTTTAAATAACTACTGAATTGTGGCTGGAATGACATTCCTCTGAATAAAACACATGCCAGAGTAATTGGTGGTTCATTCTGCTGTGGTGACCCCTGATAAAATCTAATGGACTAAGCCGAAGAATAATGAGTGAGTGAACTTTAATAGTCTTTTGTATTTTATTTTAGTCATTTGATTGCAAGTTAAGCTCAAATGAAATGTTATTTTCCTTGACAACTATTTGAAATAAATGATTGCTTTATAAGTTCATGTTAAGTAATAAAAATGATTGTAATTGTATGGTTTTTAGATCACTATAATAGATTGTCTTTTCTTCTTTTGAACTTCATTTCCCATAAACTCTTTCATTTCTCATTGTGCAATTGCCCTCTTGGGATTATTTAGCAGTTATGTAAAATGTTAAATCTCTGCACCATAGCCAAAGCCTTGCTTTATAAGTTGCAGGGTTTAACAGGGTTGTTGGAATGGCTGGTATGAAGTCAAACAATGCTATCAGCCCAAGGTCTGTTTGTGCTACTAAGAGGACCAGCTCACTTCCTGTTTCTGACAGATATTCAGATAAAGTTCCCAAAAAAGAAGGGGTGGCATTATCAGTATAAAACATATACACACACTCCCTCTGCTGGCAATACACGTCATTTAAAAAAAACTACACAGCAGAGGTTTATAGCCTACTTGAGAAAGTGTAATTAATTACTGTACTAGTATTATTTGTGGGTATTTGAAATTAACTCATTTACAATCAAACTGGCTGCTTGTACTTTTACTTGAGTACAGTTCTGAAGAAGAAATCATACTTTTTTACTTCTCATGACTGTTTTTAAACCAAAAAAAGTTGTAGTAACATATTTGAATGTTATTTTATTCACATTAAATATGGTTACCAAACAATAAAATGCATGGTTGACGTGTTGTGTTTGTGTGTGTTAAAAAGCATTGTTCCAGCTTGCCATACAGCTATTGACTAAATGAAGAGAACACAAGAACATTTTTAGTTTGTCAGCATTCACGATTTATAGCTTTATGTTTGAGTAAAACATACATTTTTTGTGTGTGTCAACTGAGGAATTTTATTCCAAAATAATTGTTACAAAATTGTCATTTAGACCATAATATTTATTTATGACAAAAATAAACCAAACAGCTGCCTTGTTTCAGGTCATTTTTTCCTTTTTTCTTACAAATGCCCCAAAAGTGTTAAAGGAACATTCAATGTTAAATTGGTTGTAATGCACGCTTTGCAATATTACTAGAAGTGGATAAACAGTATTTTATTCATATATTGACTATTGTATAGTGACATAAATAGGACAGAGTATGGCTAGATTTTTGTCCTCCACTCTGCTGCAGTTTAATTATTGTACAGTATGTACACTAACTGACAAAAGTCTTTTTCGTTGATCCCAGTTGTAAGAGTAAAAAGTAATAACTTGACTTCTAGTTGATCATTTAGAAAAGTGGCAGAAAGTAGATCTTTCCAATGAATCATCTGTTGAACTGCATCCCAATCATCACAAATACTGCAGAAGACCTATTGAAACCCGCATGGACCCAAGATTTTCACATAAATCAGTCAAGTTTGGTGAAGGAAAAATCATGGTTTGGGGTTACATTCAGTATGGGGGCGTGCGAGAGGTCTGCAGAGTGTTTGGCAACATCAACAGCCTGAGGTATCAAGACATTTGTGCTGCCCATTACATTACAAACCACAGGAGAGGCAAATTCTTCAGCAGGATAGCACTTCTTTTCATACTTCAGCCTCCAGTTCCTGAAAGTAAAGAAGGCCAGCCCAGTCACCAGACTTGAATGTTATTGAGCATGTCTGGGGTAAGATGGAGGAGACATTGAAGATGAATTCAAAGAATCTTGATGAACTCTAGGTTCACACTTTCTTTGCCATTCCAGATGACTTTATTTATACGTTATTTAAGTCATTGCAGAGATTGCAGTCCTCTAAGCTCATGGGAGTCATACACAATATTATTTATTTTTCCACTGCACCATGACTTTATAATCTATACTGTACATTATTTCTGTTAAGTTACAAGACTTTTGTCTGAGCAAAGACAGACCTTACTTTCCTAATTAAATAATTAAAAATCAAGGCATGATTATATTTTATTTTGGTAAAATAAGCGTAATCTAAAGGCATTTGCCTTTCATATAAGCCACTTCTGATAGCAAAGGATCATCTATAAGTCAAGGTATTATTTGTTGTTCCTAAAACTTGAATAGGCGGCAAGACTTCTGTCAGGTAGTGTAGATAGATGTAAGTATAAATGTTTTTGATCTTTATTATAGCATTTTTAGTTTTTTCCCTTTTAAACCAAGTATGTATAAATACATACTAACCTTTTAAAGCTGTACATATTTACATTTTAATAAAGTATTTTTAACCCACATACTTTTAATTGAGTCATTTTTATTACATGTCACACCTTCTGTACAGTATATAAATATACTTGAAAGTTTAATTGTCTTTTGATGTTTGTTACAGAAGTCAAGCCTGTAGTGTTTCTCCAACATGGTCTTCTCGCTGCTGGAAGTAACTGGGTGACAAACCTGCCCAACAACAGTCTGGGTTTCGTTTTAGCTGATGCTGGATTTGACGTGTGGATCGGAAACAGTCGTGGGAACACCTGGTCCTGCAAACACGTCAGGCTTGACCCTAGACAGAAAGAATACTGGAAGTTCAGGTATACAAAACTAACATTTTTATGAAAGCGATGTGTGATATTCAACAGATTTAAAGGCACAGCATGAAATTTCGCCACTAGAGGGTGTGTATTCAAAACTAACAAATGTGTAGTTTGATAGCATTGTGACTGAGTGTGGAATCATGGGAGTTGTGGTCTTCATTACATCTAACTGGACTAACAAGTCATGTTCATGGATGAGCTAAACTATTCAAAACTTATATAAAGCAGAGCAAGGCTGGAAATAGGGCTAGGTGGTTGAATTGAGGCAAGCGTCATGCACATTTTTTCAATAAAAACCCATTTTGGTAAACCGCAGAGTTTACTACTTAGAGTCTTAAGGGGTTTTCACATCAGAGACGGCTTGTACGAATAGATTGTGATATTCATGCATAATTAGACGTTTGAACATTTTGAGTTTGCTCACTTCATTTGCACTACAAATTCACTTCACAATAGATGCGGATTTGCATCATGGGAGTCTGTCTGCCTGGTGACTCCAGTTTTGTTGGTGAATGGCTGACATGGATTTTACTTAGAGTGTAGCTGTGATTTATGTGCTTTAGGATGGCTGAAAAAATGGCATAGAATAGTTTGTTGCCGTGTCTGGGTCCATCAGATCCTTCAGAGGCGCACCCAGCGTGTAGAGTTCATCACCTCCTCCAGGAGCTGTGCCTGGATGATGGCTGCTTTTAGCGGTACTTCCACCTGAGCTGGTCCAAGTTTGATGACCTGTTGTCCCATGTCAGCCAAATACACAAATTACAGGTGCTACATCACAATCACACCCCTACCAGAGTAAGCTCCTTATTGGTTAACATGGTGCAAATGTCTGACAAAGTTCAGATTTTGTAACTCGCGTGATTTAAGTGAATCATGCGTTAAATGCAGCAAATTCCAAAAGCGCTCAATTCGCACCATGCCATTCACTTTAATCACATCATTCACACCACCTCAGTTGTGCAAATAGCACTGCAGGATATCTAATCACATCTATGCACTGACTTAACATCACTCACGCTTGTTGCTTCATTCATGTCTGGTGTGAACATACCATTAGTACACTGATAAGCTACGCAAAAAAAAAAAAAACGGTTAAAATTTGAATTTGGATTAATCTGTTGATGACGTTGAGATAATCGTGAAACGGTTTTCATCACTTCTCAATTAACTATGGCTGTAGTAAATGCTGCATGTGAAATTACAACAAATGATAAAATGTTTTTGCTCCAAACTCACCTCATAACAGTCAAGTGTTTAATCCTTCTGTTAGATGATTCCATAGTCGTGTGTTTATTAGTCATGCTTAATTAATGAAAGCAGTTAAATCTTCTGTTTATTCTGCAACCACTATTTTCCCCAGGGGATTTCCTGGGTTGCTTTGTATGTATTTGGACAGGTTTGTGGTCATATGTGGAAACTTATACGATACGATCCGGATCTGTGCCCTCATGTCTGCAGTGTAAGCAGGTAGATCGTATTGTCACGTTTTCACTAGACTCGCAAATCGCATGTCATTAAAAATAGTCAGTGTATCTTTTGGTCATTGAATTTTCATTTTAGAAACGGACATTGAAAAACGAAAAATGAGCCGGTAAAAGTTTTTTAATTAATTTTAATACATTTTTTCTTTTTCATGGTGAAAAACGGAAAAGCAAAATTCAAAAATGATTTGATTTTCGTTTCGAATAACAAAAAATAAAATCACCAGAAAACAAAAGAAAAAAAAAATTTCTTATCCGAAATCAGATAGGCTAACTCATTTACGGTGACGCAATGCTGACTTGCTAGCCTCCTATAGGCTATTATTTTTTCCACTTAATAATGTTATAAAAGGTATTTTCTTCTTATAGTGGGATTTTGTTAAGACATATTTTCCTCATTAAGACAAAATTTCTCATATAAGGGCCGGTTATAGTCTATATATTTATTTTTTGTTAGCATGTTTTAAATGAAACAACCTTTATTTTGACACTACATGCAAGCATTAGGTTACTTTACTGAACACTTTTCTGAAAAGAAAGTTTTAATATTGTTAAAACCATAATACTTCCACTTCCCGAAGTCTTACCACAATTCATTTCAAGTGAGGGAGGCATTAATACAGTTGTTCGTTACGCACATTTCAATAAGTCATAGTATTTTAAAATAAAAATTAACTATTAATTTTATCTGAAAGGAGGCATGCTCCACAAACACCCTGATAAACATCACGTGTCTTTTAAAAACGGACTATCACTAAGCTTGCAGATGAGTTGTGTGCGTGCATCATCACCCTGCTACAATGGGTCTAGCCATAATTTCATAGCCATGTGCAAATATAGCAGCAGATTTTTAATACATAAATTGAAATTATTACAAAATAGCCTATCGCTATTATATATATAACTATAACACAGAGAGATGAGCGATGATTTCATTACTATCACTCCTGAAGTAGAAGTGATTTTAACAATATAACCGGCTTCAATGAGGAAAATATGTATTAACAAAATCCTGTTTTCACAAGAAAATACCTTTTATAACATTATTAAGTGGAAAAAAAATAATAGACAATAGTAGGCTAGCCTGTGTGTGGCAGCATTGCATCACCGTAAATGAGTTGGCCTATCTGGTTTCGGAATATAAAAAAACAAGTTTTTTTTGTTTTTGTGGTGATTTTATTTTTTGTTATTTGAAATAAAAAAATGAAAATCGAATCATTTTTGAATTTTGCTTTTCCGTGTTTCACCATAAAAAAAGAAAAACAAGCCATTTTTTGATTTTCGTTTTAAAATTCAAAAACAAAAATCAAAAAAACGCCTTTTATTTCAATTTTCGTTTTTTAATTTTTAAAACGAGAATCAAAAAACTTCTCATTTTCCTTTTTTAATATCAGTTTCTTAAATAAAAATCCAATGACCAAAAGATACACTGACCAAAAATCATAGCGAATGACATCAAGGCCCAATCCCAATTCGACCCCTTAGCGCTTCCCCTTAGCCCTTCCCCTTACCCCTACCCCTCGTTTTGCGCGTTCAAGCCAAGGGGTAGTGGTGTCCCAATTCTCTTTAGCTTGAAGGCATAGAGCTAAGGGGAAGGAGTGAATAGCCCTTCGAACAAAGATTTTTCAGGACCACACTCAAAACCAAGGGGTAAGAAAATTTCCCAGAATGCACCAGCCACAGTGGCAGTATTGCTGAACCCGGAAGGAGATCCACAAATTAGTATTTTTTGTCATTATTACAAATTTTTAAAACAAGCAATCACGTTTTAATATATTCATAACTGCATTCGTGTTTTACCGTCATGCTTTAAAAAAAAACGCTAGAAAAAAACACTAAATTTCGCAATCTATAATCCCTAATCATAACTCCTGTACAGCAGTCCCACAACATTCTGACACTCGATGACACTCGAATACCCTGTCAGAGAAGTCTAGTGGCTGAGAATGAGCTTTTTACAGTGTCTGCTATATTGTTAATGTTGTTTTTGTGTGTTTACATAGATGAATATGGCCACTGTGTAAATGCGCAGTATAGTTACGATCTTATTGCAACATTAGATCATTATGATAACATAATATATGCCTTCAGTGATTTCCTGAAGATAAATAACAAAAAATATTACAACTAGAATAACTACAGCAGTTGCAATCGTCTGATCTCATATGAAGCATGAGATCGCGATGACATATAATGACGTGTGCAAGTGCTGTAGTGCTGTCCTAATTCTTAGGGGTAAATTTTGAAGCCCTTCCCCTTAACCCTCGGTTGTAAGGGCCAAGGGGAAGGGGAAACGGTAGGGGTACAAAAATAGAATTGGGATTGGGCCAAAGTCTGACGCTTTCATTTCAGAACAGACTTCAGCAGAGTCGCAAACCTTAAATCATACACAAAGACTAAAAAAGCTTTTATATTGTCATATAGCACAAGTATTTAAAGAAGTTGGCCAAATGAGAATGTTTCTGTCATAAACAGTAGTTCAAGAGTTCACACTTAGCTGATGATTTATTATAAGCTTGTTTGGCATGCTGTCCCGGGAGAGAGCCCTGAGCTCATGAGATCCTCGAGCCCGGGGCTCCCTCCCGTTGCAAGGCGAGAGGGGAGATTGAGCTCAGGTAGATCTCGAGAACTCCCCTATTGTGGTAATTGAAGAGCAGATAGTAATTTTCTTTAATGATATAGGTATAATATATAGAGCATATCTATAGTGTTGGTTAATCAATAACTTAGGTTGCATGTTTTTAACCGGTGGGAGGAAACCGGAGGACCCGGGGGAAACCCACGTGAACACGGGGAGAACTTGCAAACTCTGCACAGAAATGCCTGCTGGTTGGTAAAGCCTAGAACCATTGACATTCTTGCTGTGAGGCAACAGCACTAAGTGTTGGGCCACCGTGTCACCCGTCTAGAAGAGGAGGAGAAGGGGTGGATGGGGGGATTCTTCAAAGCGAAGATAGCAGTGATATGAAACCCAGGGTATTTATAGTAGCTTAGGGATCATCTGATAGGTGCGTAGTGGATTGGATAATGTGCGTCCAGCTGCTAGCAATCATAAGCACGTGATCCTCTCGAAATTAGTTTATAAATAAACTTCACTAAAAGAGCTTGTCAAAAAGAATTTTTCAGCTGAATATCAGCTGTCAGTCAGCGTTCGCTCTTTTTCCTGGTCATTGCGCCTTTGCCGTGTGCTGTGTAAATGCAGACAATCGGATACGAGTCACTTTTAAAAGATGATGTCAACAAAAAAATCAGATACAGTCACAAAATCGGAATTGACCATCAAAATCTGCAGTGTAAATGCAGCTTTATGTTTTACTTTATTTCGATGGTCCCTTTAATGCCTTATGTTGAATTTAAGATACATTGCATCTATATGCCAACTAATTCTCAATAGATTATAAGTAGACTGTTAGGTTGGGGTCAGGGTTTGTAAGTTAACATGTACTTGCAAAGTTACTGATAGTCAGTTAAATGTCTGTTAAAGGAGCAGTATCAGCAGACAGTCTACTAATACTCAAATGAGAAATAATTTGTATGTAGTTTTAGTCAAAGAAATGTGCAATAAGGACCATCAAAATAAAATGTTACAGAGATTTACTACTAATCACACCATGCTTCCTTTAGAAGATGTGCACGACAATCCCAGCTTTGCTCAAACTGGTTTGCAATTTTATTTCACCTAACCGGCCATCCCCAGCTGAAAATGAAAGAGAGCGCTGATGAATGAGCATGGCATGGTACAAAAGCATCAGAGCTTTTATTATACAGTCCACTACTTCCGGTTTTGTCATGATTATGTGGGGAAGAAACTGCATCACTAATTAAACAGAGATGGCAAAAGTACACACATCCTTTACTTAAGTAGAAGTACAGATACTCATGTTTAAAACGACACTGGTAAAAGTAGAAGTACTGACTACACTTTTGTACTTAAGTAAAAGTAAAGAAGTACCGCCTGAAAAGTACTCATTTCAACCACAGTCTAAAGACATGTGGTGTAGGTGAATAATAGGTAACAAAATTTGCAGTATTGTGTGTGTGTGTGTGTGTGTGTGTGTGAGAGAGAGAGAGAGAGAATGAGTGTGTATGGGTGTTTCCCAGTGCTGGGTTGCAGCTGGAAGGGTATCCGCTGTGTAAAACATATGCTGGAATAATTGGCGGTTCATTCTGCTGTGGCGACCACTGATAAATCAGGGACGAAGCTAAAGGATAGTGAGTGAGATGATAGGGAACTAGACCTCATATCCTATTGATGCATTAATATAAACTAACTTACATTTCCAATTTTTATGTAAAATGCTGCAATATAGCTTAACAATACTGCTTAAAAAGGCGGCTCATGTATCATCATCCTGACGCAAACTCACAGCCTTCATTATGTAGTTTTGCGGCTGTAAGATCAAAAACAACAGCTGCCATTCATCTTCATACACTCTAATAATCATGTAGGCCTGTCTATCTTTATAAATAATGTCTTACATTTTACACTGAATTATGTCCAAAATATATTGCTTTTTTTTCTTTTGCTAAAATAAATACTTATCATATTTGACCGCAAACAATTTTTTTTTGCATTAGGCTAAAGCTCTGCATGAGTAGCTCTCATATAACCCGCTATTTCAGTGGGGTTTTTTTCAGGTGTTGTAAAAAAATAAATGATGGATAGAAGAAGAGAACCCAGTCCAGGAGTCTCGAAACAAGCAGAATTCCTTTATTGAGATGTGTTTGTTAATCTGCAGTCATACAACGTCTTCAAGAAGTTCATGTGTCTGCAGAGCCTATTGTAGGTCTGCAGTCTGCCAGTTTTATCACAAGTCTGATTTGAGACAAATGTCCTGTCTATAGTGTCTTCTTAGGAGGAGGGGAGATGGCTAAACAAAGCATGCAAATTCAGCATTGAAGTCCGCATGATACCCGGCATGTAGGTGCTAGAAACCTGCCACACAAGTTCATCAACAAAAGGGGTTCTTGGCCTGAAAGTATCACCCTAAGACAAAGGTTAAATGTCCTGCATGGCTGAGCTGTTCATGAAATGATATCATTAAAAACCAAAGAATATAACTTTTCAGTTATATGTAGATTATTGTTCATTTAAAACTAGATTATATAAATTTATATTCCTACACAGGTATTGTGGTTATTTTATTAAACAGATAAACATTAATTCTGTTACAGTTTTTCTCAGTCACTTTGGTCCATTTCTTAGATCAGAATTGAAATTCTCAAAACTTCCTGTTCAATCTTCAGATCGTCATTCACTTGTGCACATCAGAAAAGCAGTTTCTTATTATGAACCAGTTGCAAAGGCTTTTGTACATCCATGCAAATGATTACAGTATGTGCAATTCTCTGATGTTTCCTATATTATAAACTGCTGATGTCATGTTGATCAAAATGTATTATTTTGGTCTTTGTTGAATAGACTCACCCCCACAACATTTACTCTTTTGTTCATAGCATTTACATGCAAGTTGTCAACAAGTGCATAATATTTTGTCATGATGCATTTTTCTATACATTTCTATTAGACTTTTTTTCCTAAATCTGACTACAACTGGTACATTTCTCCCAACTGAATGTTGACTTTTTCTAATAAAGGTCTGAAAGGAGGTACTGTTTTTTCCTTTCTATATCACAATGACATGATCCGGCAACTAATTACAATACAAACAGCCCAAAAAAAAATATTGCCGTAGTTTACACCAGAACAGCCCTCCAGAGTACACTGTTATTGACAACATGACAATTAAGTAATGACACAGGGACATGTCATTCTGACGCCACTGACATGTTCATCGACACAGAAATTTCGTTTTGAGAGATAAACTAAGGATTTTGAGCAGGAGACTGGCTGTTGCAGGTAATCCATGGTGTTTTGCTATTTGTGTGTTGTTTTGAAAAATGCACTTAGGCCTATTGTTTTGCAAATTTCATGTCTGATCTGAGAAATGTGCCAAAGTGACTGAGAAACACTGTAATACATTTATTACATGTGAAAAGCAACATACACAGCTGTGACTAACCAACAAAACATGCGTGTGCATGATCCTTTTACACATGATAAATTCAGGATCTTTTGCATTATATTTTTGCATTATATAGTTACTTTTGTTGTTGTAAAATATTTGTTAAAAATGATTAATTATGGACAACAGTATAGGCCTACATGTAAAATATAGTCAATAAAAAAACTGAAAACCAGCATAAATTCTGTATTAGAAAATATAAACTTATCAGAAATAAAGTAAATAAATCACAATACATAGATTTTTTATAAAGTATTTGATTGTTTTAATACTAAATGTACAAATATGTACAACTAAATTTACAAAAAAGCCCTATTTTGAGCAGTATTAGATTGAAAGACCAGAGAAACCCGTGCAGTATAATCGGAAGTGGACAGAAGGCTTATAATTATAGAAACTGCATGTTTTTGAACTGGAATGTGTCTCGTTTACCTGTGATCCGATCGAGCAAAAGGTGTCTTATTACTGTGTAAACAGGGCAGCATCAGTCATGTTAAATTCGCCAACTCCCTCTGTCATATCTCCGAAGCCATCCGTAGCATGTACGGTGCGCGATAGCCTTGAAGAAGCCGCGTGCTGCAGCAGGCAGGTGCGCAATGAGGAAAAATAGACTGACTGCATCAAAAAGGCGCTCATATTATTGCGCAATAACAAGAAATAATATAGATAGCGCCACCAAACACATGAAAACGAAAGTGATGATCGTGGTTTAAAAAATATAAGGAGTAGAAAGAACAGATATTTGTGTAAAAATGTAAGAAGTAAAAGTAAAAAGTTGTCAAATAAATAAGTAGTGGAGTAAAGTACTGATACCGAAAAAAAATACTTACAGTTGCAATCAGAATTATTGAAGCCCTTTTAATTTTTTTTCCTTTTTTAAATATTTCCCAAATGATGTTTAACAGAACAAGGAAGTTTTCACAGTATGTCTGATAATATTTTTTTCTTCTGGAGAAAGTCTTATTTGTTTTATTTTGGCTAGAATAAAAGCAATTTTTAATTTTTAAAACCCATTTTAAGGTCAAAATTATTAACCCCTTTAAGCTATTTATTTTTTCTATGGTCTACAGAACAAACCATCATTATACAATAACTTAAGTCAAAGATAAAATAAATCAGTCATTAGAGATGAGTTATTAAAACTATTATGTTTAGAAATGTGTTGAAAAAATCTTCTCTCCGTTAAACAGAAATTGGGGAAAAAGATAAACAGGGGGGCTAATAAATCAGGGGGTTAAATAATTCTAATTGCAACTGTAAGTACAGTAACAAAATATTTGTACTTCATTACTTCCCATCTCTGTAATTAAAATAGCCTATTTCTGTGTATTTTTAGCATTTTTCAAAACCTTTGTGATAATGTAAGTACATACGTCTGCAAAATATAACAGTATTTTAGCATAACATAATTTTTGTGTATTTTTTGGGGGGGGGGGGTATTTTAATGAAAAAAACGTATATAATGTTCCTTTTAAGACCCATTCAGTCTTGGAATGGTAATTGAATAAATAAATGTAATGATAACTATATTAGTGGCCACACTGATGTGCAGTACTGTCTATTATAAGTAAAAAAAAAAACTATTAAAGTTTAATTAATTACTGTACTAGAAATTATTGGCTAATTAAGATTACATTTACAATTTTAAATCCATTTTTTTCTGTAGTCTTTTGTGCTGTCAAACTATTCATTGTGATTAATTGCATCCAGGATAAGACTTTGAATTTACATAATATATACTGTACTTGTGCTCTGTGTATAATTATGTAAAAATACACACACATACTGTACCAGGGTCGTGCAGAGACATTTAAGGGGCAGGGGCTCAAGTGGAAAAAGGGCACTTTTTATTCAATAATAATAATAGTTGTACTTTAATAAATAAAATATATTAAAGGAGATTTCACCCTAAATTCACCATATACTCGCCCGCAAAATGAGAGTTCATTCAAAACTAAAAATTCTGCAATCATTTACTCACCTTTTACTTGTTGCAAACCTATTTGACTTTTTTTTTCTTCTGTTGAACACACAAAATAATATTTTTAATGAAAGCAGGAAACCTGTAACCATTGACTTTCATGTTGTTTGTTTTTCCTACTCTGGAAGTCAATGATTTCAAGTTTATAGCTTTCTTTAAAATATCTTTTTTAATCTTTTATTTGTTAGTGTTTAACAAAATAAAGAAACAAAGATTTGGAACCACTTGAGGGTGAGTAAATAAATTTTTTTGTGTGAACTATCCCTTTTCAATCTATTTTTTTTTGTTTGAGGTTTTTTTCTGTTAAACAAAAGGATAAAATATTTTGAAGAATATAGGACACACTGATAGCCACTGACTTCCATAGCTAGCCTATATGTACATGTTTTATAGCTTCAATTAATATTATATATTCTGAATAACTGACTACAAAAACGAGAGGGCAGGATTTTCACTATCCAGCTGCCGTTTCTCCATTACATTAGCCTGTTTGACTAAGATATTGCCCTGGCTAAACTTTAGCTAACTAATTACATGGTTATTAATCAGGAGGATGTTAGCAAGACAAAAAAGCCTATTTGCTTTTGAACTTTTGAATAAATAGCTGACATTAAATTTGAGCCTCATTTTATGTAATTTTTTGTTACCATTACTCACCTTCACACAATATAGATGAATGGCGGATAAATTTACATCTGCGGTTCTATCGATCATATCATGCTGCCGTAACGGAGGTCAGCTAGTAATGTATGTTTATACATACTTTGCATACAAACAGTTTGCAGTGTTTGTATGGGCCAGACTGTAAAGCTATGGTCCGGATGCAGTGCAGATGCAGGAGTTGGCATAAGCGCTAATAGACGTTACTCCACTGTTGACACCTTACTTTTGAAGACAAAGTATCAATGTAAATAGAGGCTTCGTTAGAGCATTTGCCTTGCATGTGTTTTTTTTTTTCCAAATCGCCGCTTGGAGCGGCTAGACTAAAACCAAGATATACTTTAAAATTTTGTTTTTTTATTTTTCAACAGGGAAAGCGGTCCTTAAATAGAACACGCATTAACTTATACATATAATATATTATTATTAGTATTTAAAAAATAATTGATATCTCCAGGAAAAAAGGGCACTTTCTCTCCAGGAGAAAAAAGGGCAGGGGCTCAAGCACCCAAAGCCCCCACCTCTGCACATGCCTGTGCTGTACATACAATACAAAAATATACAAAAGAAATATTTTGTGGAAACTACAATAAATTATGATAAGATACAATTTTTTTTTTATACATGATAGGTTTAGATCAGATCATATATTTGAAATAGTAATCCTTTGTAACATTATACACATCTTTACTATCACTTTCCAATGGTACTGTACAGTAATTGCATATTTAATTATGATTTATATTTCATGTATTTCCTCTTTGAAAATGATATCTTTGAAACAATGATAGCTCTCCCTCAAACTCTAGCGTTATTCCTATTATTGCCTTGCAAACTTTTGGTATTTCCTCCAGGACCTGCAAATCTCATACTTATTTTGGGAATTCTCTGTTGAGTTAATAATGTACCTTCCAGAATCCTGAACTGTAAATCTGTGTTTCTCTTTTTGTGTGTGTGTGTGTGTCTTTCTCTTTCTCCCTCTGTGTTTGTGTCTGTGTGTGTGTATGGCAGTCATGATGAAATGGCTAAAAAGGATCTTCCTGCAGTGATAAACTTCGTTACAAAGATGACTGGCCAGGAACAAATCTTTTATGTGGGCCATTCCCAGGGAACAACAATAGGTATCACCCATTCTCTAACCATGTATTATTTTGATCTGTAAGAATGTGACCCTGGATTGGTATTCATCAAATCAATAGTCTAGAAAATCAGCTCAGAGATGTCGTTCATGATGCATCTTCTCGTGCACAGTAGGCAAAAACATTGAAGGTGTTATCGTGTATTAATATCACAGGTTTTTTTAGTTTGCTTTGCATGACTTGTTGGTGTATAACTTCACTTTTTACTCTTTTTTTCAGCATTCATGGCTTTCTCCACAATGCCTGAGCTGGCCAGCAAAATCAAGATGTTCTTTGCACTGGCTCCTGTCGCCACAGTGGGGTTGACCAAAAGCCCCATGACCAAACTGTCTGTAATTCCAGAGTTTCTGATTTGGGTAAGCAGTTGGGCTGCACAATAAATGCTTTCAGCATTATATTGCAAGGTATGCATCTGCAATAGTAGCAGGATGTGCAGTGTTGAGTTAAGATTATACAGTAGCTGAGCAGAACCCACAATTGAAAACACATCAGATTTGTGGAGTCATTGTAAAGTTTAATTCACATTTACAATAATCATTTGGCAGATGCTTTTGCGCAGGAAGTGCTAATTATACAGTACAAAGGAACTGTTAGTGCTCAGAGAATTACATGCTGGAGTAAGGGGTATTTTTTTGAGTGGGAAGAGTGTTTCACAGGTGGTTTGTGTGTGTGTGTGTGTGTGTGTAGGAACGTGTCTGGTACAAATGAGCAAAAATGGTGTCAGTTAAAGTGTCGGCGAGATGAAAGGGTGTTCTCTACAGGTGGTTTGTAAACCCCACTCACCTGTGTTTAAACTACACGTTTTAGTTTTAAAATGGCGTTTTAGAATGAAAACGATCCGCGTCCACACTAGCGTTTCACCCAGCGTTTTTGAACAGCTCTTCACGTGACCACACACACACACTCTCTGGCATGGGCTGCAGCGTGCGTTGAGCACATACCCATATGAGAGCTGTGCACGTCGGACTGTTTATCACGGATCTCCCCTGGATCTAATCTCACTATATTTGTTAAACGTGATATTTAATTCATCTTGCTGTCTATATCTAACAACATATTCCCTGTCTTTGGTCTTTTGAATCTATTACTTGTTCTCAGGTAAAGTGTTTTGGCTGAGCACAGATAAGTTAGGTTAATATCCTAATTAATGTAACAGCGGACACCACATCTGACTGATTGCTTGCCTTTATTTCCTCTATTGTATAAACTTATTGTGCGTTATACTTTTATAATGGCCTTTATTATTTATTAAAACTGATATTCAATGAAAGAGAGAGTATGTTTCGTATTTTCAATGAAAATGAAAGGAGGCAGTAATGTTATAGACTCCGTTTTGTTATAAATATGCATGAAGATGACGCTTATATTATGCAGCTGTACGATGCCTCAACATTTTTTGATGTCTGTTAAGTTGCTAATATCAAAATAAAAATAGACAGTTCCTTATGTCATGTTTTCATTTTATTGTTAAGAAAGTGAAACAGCATAGCCAGATGTGAATGACTTTTTAAAGTGCCATGTACACACTCCAGAGTTTGTTTTCCATATCAAACTTGCGAAGTCTGAACTTAACTAAACGGCCTGTCCAGCGTTTCCAAAACACTCCGTTTTCGGGGCTCAAAAACTCTGGCATATTGTGGACGGATGGCCTAACCGTAGCGAAACTTATGCGTTTTAAAACTAAAACGTATTAGTGTAAACGGGGCCTCAGTTTGGGTAGTTGTTTGGTGGTGGGGTCATAATGGAGTGAAAGTTTATCATTTAAATGTTGTTTTTAAGGCCAGTGTCTGAGCATTTCAAGAGTGTTTAAAGCTTTCTGGCACTATATATATATATATATATATATATATATATATATATATATATATATATATATACCATTTGTAGCTTTAATAATACAAATTCTTTTGGATTATTTATACAATGAAGACTAATCTGTGTTATTTGCAGTGTTGGGGAAAGTTACTTTTAAAAGTAATGTGTTACAATATTGAGTTACTCCACAAAGACTAGTTGCGTGACTTTTTTTGGTAAGTAGTGCATTGTTACTTTTGCATTATATTTCCTTGCATTTGCTGAGGCTTGATCTCTTTCAGAACTTGCAGGGCTTTTTTTTTTAACAACGCACTGTATAACCTACACCATGGGTGACCAACCTTGTTCCTGGCGATCGACCTTCCTGCAGATTTCACCTCAAACCCTGATCAAACACACCTGAACCAATTAATTAGAACCAGAGAAGCGCTTGATAATTACAGGCAGGTGTGTTTGATATGGGCTGCAACTGAAAACTGCAGGAACTTCGATCTCCAGGAATAGTGTTGAGCACCCCTGACCTACACCTTAATTTACCTTAAAATAAAACACATAAAAAATATAAGTTAGGAAAATGTTATCTTCTGAGAATACTTCCTGATCCCAGAGCTATACATGCCGCATATACAGATAAATAAAAGTTTAAAGCAATGCGTTTGCTACATTTGTACTTTTTGTCTTAGTTATGTAAAATCACTGTTCATTCAGACAATCATCTTTTCTTTTTCTTCGATGCGTTTTATCGAGTGCAAGATTAAAAGTGACTACATTAATTTTAATTCAGAAATGTATTTTTTCAAAGCTAATTAATTAAACTCGCGTTACATTCTTAGAAAAGTAACTCAAATATTACTTGACTTTTTACAATAATGCGTTCTTTACTCCCTAATTAGAAAAGTAATATTACGTAACTCATGTTATCCCCAACACTGCTAATTTCACATTTGATTATTCAATTTCTGTACTCCCCAGAAAACCATAGAGCATTGTTTCTTTAATTCTTATTTATTTGAATTAAAATAAATATGGATAGTTTGAATCATTTATTCTTTAAAAATGACAATAGGTCAAGGAAATGTCTACAGTACTCATGTGTAAAGTAGTTTTTGTAAAAATAAAATATCAGAATATGGGTTCCATCATCATTCTCTTTAACAGATACAGTACAGTGGCATATTTACTCTGACCTATACTTATTAAAACTAACAAGAATAGGTGATCAGACTAAATTTGATCATAATTGAAATAATAAAAAACAAAATGAGTAAAACTTAGGGACAGGGGAAAGGTATACGGTCCACATTTTGGTGCTGTACTGTAATGCGTTTGTCAAAAAAAAATCGATTTTAAATGCATGACAAGATGTTTAGGTATTTGACCAGTTTTTACACTGAAGACATTAGTCTTCTTTAAATCAAAGTAATAGCAAAATGTATGATGGTCATTATTATTCAGAAAATAAAAAGGACACATTTAAATATACAGAAAAACAAATGTGTCTTAATTCAATAGTTTAGATGATTGTGGCTCAATCTACAAATAAATGTTGAAATAAACTCAGAAGCCACAAACAATTTATAATATCATCATTTCTGATAATAATATATCTTTTTTTTTTGTAGGATCTCTTCGGTCAAAAAGACTTTTTTCCTCAGAATGAACTGATCAAGTTTTTTGCCACTGAGTTCTGCAGCAGGAAGCCTTTGAGTGTGTTGTGTGGAAACGTCTTCTTTCTTCTCTGCGGTTTTGATGAGAAGAACTTGAACATGGTAGAGCACTCTTAAGTGTTATCAAATGACATTCTTTTTTATCTTAGTGCATTTGGGAATCTTTCTCTCTTTTGTCACTTTCAGAGTAGAACACCTGTGTACACGACACACTGTCCAGCAGGAACCTCCGTCCAGAACATGATTCACTGGGCTCAGGTAAAAAAAATTAATAAATAAAACTCAATTTCTCAGAGACATGTTTTTGACCTTGATCAGCAACCTATTCTAAATCATCTCTACTGTATATTATGTGTGAAGGCACAAACACTAAAGCTTGTGAGAGTTTCTTCACTCAATTTGTTTGTATCAGAGTGATCAAACAGGCACTGAAGCGTCACAATAGGGGCTTTTTGGCAAAGCCTGCAGCTGCGCTCAGATGTATTTGACATTTCTCTGAACCTGCTCGACCACATTGCGTCTGATGTGTTCACAGCAGGGGCAGAAACAAATGTACCCGTTAAGGGGAGATATTTGCCTACTGGTATTGATGTTTTTAAAGGCATATTTTACATTCAAATCGTATTATTACTATTATTAATTATTACCTATTTAATGTGTAGTGTCTTTTATCTCAAATACTTATCCGCTTCAGTCATTTAAAGAGACAGTTTACTCCAAACAGCCATTGACCTCCATTGTTTTTACTATGGATGACAATATCTGCTTTTTTTCCAACATTTTTCAGAATATCTAGTTTTGTGTTCAACAACAAAAAAAATCATAAGTAAAAGGTGACTTTTCCTTCAATGCACTAAATTATTAGTAAGAAAATGTTATCTAGCCGACATGATGGCGCAGTGGATAGCCTGATCGCCTCACAGCAAGAAGGTCGCTGGTTCGAGCCCCGATTGTTTTAGTTGGCATTTCTGTTTGGAGTTTGCATGTTCTCCCCTGTGTTGGCGTGGGTTTTCTCTGGATGCTCCGGTGCCCCCCGAAGTCCAAATACATGTGGTATAGGTGAATTGAATAAACTCATTTGGCCGTAATGTATGTGTGTGCATGTCAGAGTGTATGTGTGTTTCCCAGTACTGGGTTGCAGCTGGAAGGGCATTTGCTGCGCAAAACATATGCTGGATAAGTTGGCGGTTCATTCCGCTGTGGTGACCCCTGATGAATAAAGAGACTTAGCCGAAAACAAATGAATGAAAATGTTATCTAATGCTCCTCAAAATTGGCACAAATGTAATTTACACAACTTCACATTTTGACTAGTGTATGCATGTGTATATGTCATAGACTGTAAAAGATATGGAGATAGTATCCGTGACGTCACCCATAGGTTTCTGAAGAGAGCAAATGAAGCAATAAGTAGGCGTTGCCAACCATCGCTATTTTGTTCGCACCCACCAGGGGGTGACCAAGTAAGGGCAAAGAGAAGCTACAAACGCCTGCTAGCATTTATAATACTTCATTACCTGTGACTTGTTTGTGTTCTGACCGCATGTGCTTGGTTGTATACTATATCAATAAAGTGTTTAGCCTTTTAAAAACAATCTTGTAATACTTTGAGCCACTAAAGATTGTTCTTATGACATTTTTATACAGGAGGAAAACGCAAATTACTTCCAAACACTATAGTCTATGTAGTAAATTCAAGGCTATTTATGAAATCCAGGCATAAAACTGCATGACAACATACAGTGTTCAGATGACTGTTCTATAGCCTACAGCTAATCAATCTGGCAGAGAGCATTCAAGTTGTTGAATTATAAGTGATAAAATATCTTAAGTAAAACAAATACATTTATAGAGATGGTATATAAGTATATAATTTCACTCACCTGGAAAATGGAGGCAACTTGAATGGTTCGTGAGCACAATTAAGTTCACACAGCATGCCATATCATCTGATAATTGTAGGAAATAATTCCAAAAGGCAATTGACTGTGTAAAGCCAAATAAAACAACACAAAAAATATGATGTATTTGCTGAGTTCAGCGGCTAATCAGCTAGAATCAGCTGAGGTAACCAGACAGCGAGTGGCAAGAGCTGTCACTCAAGTAGCAACGGCCCTAAATTTTGCAGACTTAATAAAGCTTCAAAAATATGAAATGGATGAGTTATAAAAAAATTCACCCCCTCACAGTTGTCATGAAGGGTGATATTAGCTATATAAACCAAAATCGTTCTTTGTACCAGGCTGTAAACATGTTTTTATCAGCTGTAAAATTGGCCAATTTACCATTGCGGTCAAAAAACATCTGGATTTCCTGGAGCCAGCCCCCAAAGGCAAGTGGATGAATTGCAGTTTCAGTTACTTCCATATTGGCTTCCCGAGGGATATGCACTATAAAAGATTATTTTTATAATATAATAAAGATTTTTTGGGGGATAATCATTTTTATGAGATTGCAGAGCAAACAACAACGATCAAACCAAGTCCTTTTTTCCCATTCGGAAAGCCTTTTCACCATTTATACAGCAGCGAAAGGGAAAGAAAAGATGCACACCACACCTTCATCTGTGTCTTTGGGCTGGTTGACACTGCCACACCAAACATCAACAAATGGCAACACCTCAAACAATGTCAGTTTAATTTATGTTAGGAATCAACTGGCATGTCTGCTCTGTAAAGGCAAAAGACAGTGACTTCGTTTATGGATAAAAATCTAATATTTATACTACCAGTCAAACATTTGGGGTTAGTATGATTTTTAAATGTTTTAAAATAAGCTTATCCTGCTTACCAAGGCTGCTTTTATTTTGCAAAATTGTGAAATGTTGTTGACCTATAAAATAACAAAAGTTCAAAAGTAGTTTATAATTTAAATTCAATCATTTATTTCAGAGATTTTAAAGATGAATTTTCATCTTCATTACTCCAGTCTTTAGAGTCACATGATCCTTCAGAAATCACTCTAATAATCATTATTATTATTATTATTATTGTAATAGTAATAAAAGCAATAATGACTGGAGTAATAATTTGATTTGAAACTACATACAATAAGTGATAAATAAATATTTAATAAGTAACAAATTAACATTTTTTTAGATTTAATAAATGCCTCCTTAATAAACAGAATAATTTTCTTTAAAAAAAAAACAGTGTACATATTTTTTTCTCAAAAGTGTTTTTGTTAAACATGTTAGATGCAGTACAAATAGCTTTTCGCTTTTTCCTTTTTTACACAACAATCAAAATCCTTCGCACACATATACATTAAGGTTCTATAAAACATATATTAATAATGTTAAAATAAAATACAAATAAATAATAATAATAATAAGTAAAACATATTTTACTTGTGTATATATAAAAGGAAAGAAAAGGAAAAATAAAATAATAAAAGGAAGGTTCTACTCTTCTAAAATAACTGAAGGGTCTATCTCCTTTATGTGATCTAAAACAGGTTGCCAAGTGAGAAAAAACATATCAGTACAACCTCTTACAGTATATTGTATTTTTTCTAAGGTCAGGTGGTGTAGAAGTTCCATAAGCATTGCTTAAAGATAAAAGCGTAGCAAAGGCAGTTACATTTATATTACTTTTGTTAAAACATAAGGATTGTGATGTGGGGCGGCAGGGTGGCTCAGTGGTTAGCACTGGTTAGCACACATTTCTGTGTGGAGTTTGCATGTTCTCCCTATGTTCGCATGGGTTTCCTCCGGTTGCTCCGGTTTCCCCACAGTCCAAAGACATGCGGTACAGGTGAATTGATTAAGCTAAATTGGCCGTAATGTCTGTGGTGAATGAGTGTGTATGGGTGTTTCCCAGTGTTGAGTTGCATCCACTGCGTAAAACATATGCTGGATAAGTTGGCGGTTCATTCCACTGTGGTGACCCCTGATTAATAAAGAGACTAAGCCGAAAAGAAAATTAATGTATAGTGTAACACACTAGAACCATTATATAAACTGTTGAAAATAAAATGTAAAATAAAAATATTGACTTAAAAAAATGTTATTCTGAGCCAAACAGAATAAATAAATAAATTGATTAATTAATTTGGAAAAATGCATGTAAGTTTGGAATAAATGTAAAATAATGAAGAAATGTATTCAAATAGGGCAACGCAGTGGCGCAGTAGGTAGTGCTGTCGCCTCACAGCAAGAATGTCGCTGGTTCAGGCCCTGGCTGGGTCAGTTGGCATTTCTGTGTGTTTGCATGTTCTCCCTGTGATCGCATAGGTTTCCTCCGGGTGCTTCGGTTTCCCCCATAATCCAAAGCATGCTCTATAGGTGAATTGGGTAAACTAAATTGGCAATACTGTCTGTCTCTCTCTGTGTGTGTGTGTGTGTGTGTGTGTGTGTGTGTGTGTGTGTGTGTGTAAATGTTTCCCAGTACTGGGTTGCGGCTGGAAGGGCATCCGCTGTGTAAAATGTGCTGGATATGTTAGCGGTTCATTCAATAAAGGGACTAAGCTGAAAGAAAATGAATGAATGACTGTGGTGTGATACCAAGTATCAGTGTTGTGCAAGTTACTTCCAAACTGTAATACATTACAGATTACTTGTTACTGTTATTTAAAAGTAATCCCTTACATTACAATATTACTGTTTCAAAATTGTAATGTTACGTTACTTTTATATTACTTTTTAGTTACTTTAACCCAAAAAAAAACTACAGAATTAGAACTTAACATTCTAAAACGACCAAATGTACGGCAGAGCATGTTACATCCAGTAGAAAGAGATATGATGTAGCAGAATGACTGTGACCTATCCAGGCTACAATAATAGAGGTAAATTTGGTTTTATATTCGGATATTCAGACTTTCTTCTTATAATATAATTTCAGAAAAGTATTCTTTGCAAATACTAAATAGGGAAATCATTTAAGCAGCCAGTGACTATCAAAGTACAACATTGTTCACAGTCAATTAGATAGTGTTAAGGTTGTTTTGATGTCATACTTGCATGCTAATTCCGATCGAATATTCAAAGTAACATGGTAAACAATATAGAGACTTCTAAATGAATGAATGTGCAAATATAAAACCAACTTTACAGCTATCTAACAATATAGTATATAATTGCCAATGTGAAGGCTCAAGACAATGCAAGAAAGGATGACAGTCAGATTCACAAATGATTTGGTTAAAGTATGGTAGAGGTAAAGTTGTTATCTGGCAATATCTGTGAATAGCTTGACTATATATTGCTAATAATACTAGCCTAAAACATAGGCGGTACACCTAACACTCAAAAACACTAGTATTTATTAAAGAATTTACCTTAACCTGTAGGTAAATAGTGTAGCAATATATAAACCATATCAACATTCTTGGGATAACAATGTAACAGGAGGATCTCTGGAGAGCAAAAGCAGGAAAAGAGGAGGAAACACAGGGCACAAATTGTGAGTCTGCATCATTTGATGGAACGAGATTAGATCATTCGCACGTGAGCAGACCAGTCAGTGTTTTGAGTGCACGCGAGGAGTTTTGTCTATGAACAGAGGAAATGGACTTGTAATACTGCGCTTACGACATTTGTCAGTGAAATAACGGCATATGCGCGTACGTCCATCTCACGAATGTACTGTCATCTGCCATTTTCATCTATTTGCTGCTTTTTCGCGGCGCGTGGGCTTAACGTTACTGCGAACCGGGCTGAGCCAAAATAGCCCCGGACCTCGAGCTCAGAGGCTGAAATCATTCCGCGGTCAAAGTAAAAAGTTCCGATAGCCAGAGGGAGATTAATGACAACACACACGTATATTCACTCACCACCAACAGGAAATATAACTGCAGTATTTTTATATTTGTTAATGTCGGGCGAAAAGTTTGTTGTAACATACGCGTTACTGAACATGTACCGAGTAAAATATTACTGAAAATGTATTAGTAATGCCTTACACTACTGCGTTACAGAAAAATGTAATGCGTTACTGTAATACATTACTTTTGTAACGCATTACTCCCAACACTGCCAAATATTGAAATGATGGCCTCAGGTTCTATATAGGTATTTAATGCGTCAGAGAGAAATTGAAATATTAGCTGCCAGAAGTCTTTTAACTTTGAACAAGCCGAAAACATGAGATAGTGTAGCAGATTCAATATTACATCTGTCACAGTTAGGCTCTATATTCGGTTTAAATGGTTCACTTTGGACAAATGTAATCTGTGTACTGCTTTAAATTGTATAACTCTGTTTTAAACAAATTGAAGATGAGTGAATATTATCAAAAACATTAAATATTTTTGGGATTTTTAGAACCTTCTTATTATGTAGATAAGTATCTAAAGTGAGTGATTTTTTTTGCCAGATTTTCATATATATGCTACATAATTAATTTGGCTGGACTAGTGGTTTTCAGCCACATTTCTGGGGCCTCTCCAACACTTCGTTTCGCATGTGTCCTTTTTCAAACATGCCTAATTCAACTCCAGACTCCAGGACCGAAAATGGTTGTTTGAGACAAAGGAGACATGCAAAATGTGCAGTTCAGGGTGGCCTCCAGGAACGTGTTTGAGATTCACAGTTTCACATTCTAATCTATTGAGTTAAAGTGATTGTTCAACCAAAAATGAAATTTCCTGTACATTTACCCACCCTCAGACCATCCAAGGTGTAGGTGACATTCCTTCTGCAGTAAAACATTAAATGAGATTTTTGCTAAAACTGTTGTCCTCTGCTATCCATATAATGGAAATCAGTGAGCGCCATTAGTTTGAGATTCAAAAAACATATCCATGCAAATTATAACTACCTGCGGATTTTAGTCTAATGAACCAAAACGATCGCTAGAAACTGTAAATGATTTACTTTTTGTTATTATTACTTATTAAACTTTATTACCTGTTATTAAAGGTGGCAGCCATGAATGTTTTTACTTTAAAGTTCCCTTCAGAGGATGATGTGTCCAATTTGGAATGTACCATGTCTGGAACGCAGCATTATTACTGTCGTTATGCAACAAGACATTCATAGTGCATACTTGAGTGTATGTGCAGAGCTATTTGCCCAGTTTGTAAAAACAGATAATAAAGTTGTAAATAATGTTCAGTTTGTTACACTGAGCGAATGTTTCAGTTCATAAGATCTCATTGCATCATCAGGAGATGCAGGTAGTTATTATGATTTGTATGTATGTTTTGTTTTTTATCTCAGTGATGGCACCAACTGACTTGTATTATATGGATACCTAAGGAAAACGGTTTTAAAAATCTACAAATATTGTTCTACTGAAGAACAGTTAATTAAGAGTGAGCTAACATGACATTTTCTTTCTACATTAAAGGTCTTTTGCTCTTTGATAATGAATGCAACCTCAAATCACATGAAGTTTCTGCTTCCTTTGTAGCTTGTCTTTTATTTTAACTATATTATGTGTGATCTTTGTGCAGGCTGTGAAATCCAGTAAGCTCATGGCATACGATTATGGAAGAGCTGGAAATATGGCACATTATAATCAGGTAATTTTATGCAATAAAACGGTTCTCCCCTTAACCCTTGAAGACCACCTAACAGTGAACATGCTGTCATTATGTTCTCTCATTACTCTATGCATTACTATCTGCTGCTGACCATTTCCATCTGACATCCACTGTAATTTTCTATACAATGGAAGTCAAAAAGTACAGAGGCATAACCCTTAAAAAAACTCTTCAAAATTTTAGCATTCATGTACAGGTTTGGACAGAAGATTAGACTGACGAAATGATGACAATTTCACAGAATATCCCTTTAAACTCAAAATAAACTAATATATTTAACATGCCAATTCACAGTGTTTTTGAAATACATTCAACTCTTGTAATCACTAAAACGTCTTGAGTGCTGTTACTCACAACAACAGAGTATTAGAGTCAGTAGTACAACTGATCAATGCCTACATTTTCTGTCCCTGCTTCTCCCCCATCAGTCAACCCCTCCACTATACAACATCCAGGACATGACTGTACCCACAGCTCTGTGGTCTGGTGGACAGGACACTCTAGCAGATCCTAAGGACGTGGCTCTGCTGCTCACACAGATCCCTAAATTGGTGTACCACCGTGACATTAAGCACTGGGAGCACCTGGACTTTATCTGGGGGTTGGACGCCCCACAAGAGATGTACGAGAAAATGATCGAAATAATGAGGGAGAATGTTTGAAGTTCAGACTGTCAGGCCAAATCTAATTTCTGTGCATATCCGAGTGAAATCAGATCATGTATGAACTGAAGTTTCCAACTGAACACATACTCCGATTTTGGCTGACCGTGTGAACGTAGCTTTTGATTAAGCAGCAGGTTTTATCAGCATTCTTTGAGCCTTAACTAATGCGTTTCTACCTCTTTGTTTGTTCTTGCTGGAAGCAGATGAACTATTTGTTTGAGGTGCTGGTAACCCAATCAACATTTTACCAATTTAAATTCAATCTTAAAAACCAATGCAAGTCTTTTTGTGCCATCAACCAGAGACTGGTTTACACTCAAGATCAGGTGTTGCTTTTAATGTCTTTTAAAGTACATGCACTTAATTTTTAATGTTTTCACTTTAGCTTCTACTAACCACTACGTCTTCAAACTGTACCATAGCATTTCATTACTTATTTTAATGTCTTGGAAGGATTGTTTAAATCATGTGATAAATCCCAATAAACACAGAAGACATGTATATAAATAGTAGTGAGCTTTTTTTGCAAATACATTTTATACTGTACAGTGATAAAAGCAAACTTGAACATTAAAACAAACCGAATATATATATATATATACACAATAATGTCTGATATGACTCAACAAATCAAACATTTCTACATACAACATTTTCATCAGGGAAATGTAGATTTATAACATCACATGTAACAATATTTGTGGTGCAGAAATACATTTTTGGTGCACAAACAATCTAAAAATCTAAAGACCCCAGTGCTCCGCTAATACTCACATTGACTTTAACATTGAAACAATTTTTAGGAATTTGTGTCTCTGTGCAATATCTAGTGGAGTTTCCTGTTTCTGTAAGAGAAGATAGGAGAAAAAAAAAGTCAAAACACCTATTGCATCATTTCAAACATTTAGATTAAATGCAAAAAGTAATCAACACCAATTTCACATCCTCAGCAAATTTAATTTCTTAATATATAGTATTATTAATATCTTCTTAATATTATATATTAAGATAATATAATATATTCTTAATATTTTGTTTTTTTACTTTTTTTCTGGGTACATTTAAAGGATTACTTTAGTTCACCTAAAAATGTATTCTGTTAATTATTACTCACCCTCAATTTGTTTCAATCCCCTGAGACTTTCTTTGGAACACAAATTAAGCTATTTTAGATTAAATCTGAGAGCCATTTAAAAACTGTAAATATGACTAAGCTTGCCTTTGCCTTCTCTTTCATGTTAGGTCAGGGTGCACATTTATTACACGCAATACAACATGCACAAAATTGTTCATGGAGCTTTGATCTGTATAATTACAGTTCAACCACTGAAGTCACATGGAAAGTGTTTGATTCCTTTTCAGGTCTTTGAATGTAGCATGACTACATTTAATCTAAAATATTATAATTTGTGTTCTGATTATAAATGAATGTCTCGGGATTGACACTATGTTATGTTGATATGATATGTTGATATATAAGGGTGAGTAAATAATATAAGAATTTTCATTTTTGCTTGAAATAATCTTTTAACTTGAACTAGTTTAACTTAAATCCTTTAACTAGTTTAACAAGCTGACATTATCCGAAAAACTATTTATGTAAATTGTTTTACTCCTAAAATCGCTTACAACCGGGGTGTCCAAACTCTGTCCTGGAGGGCCGGTGTCCTGCAGATTTTAGCTCCAGCCCCAATTAAATACACCTGAACCAGCTAATCAAGTTCTTATACTAGAAACTTCCAGGGAGGTGCGCTGAAGCGAGTTAGAGCAAAAATATGCAGAACACTTGCCCTCCAGGACTAAGTTTGTACACTCCTGGCTAACAACAAAACTATGACACCTGTCATTGCACTTATGTGATGTGATGTAAAGAGAACTGCATGTCCCAATAGACTGAAAAAAAAAAAAAGTTAGTTCATGTTCAAATAATGGCCAATGACTAGGCCCACATGGAATCTGCGCGCGCAGAAATTCGCAGATTTTTAGCCCATCATTGAATCTATTTATTTACTTGTGTAAATGTATAATTATTCAGTTTTTCCAATTAATTTCTATGAGTGTTCAATTAATATGAGTGTTCATTTGATTTACAATGCAGTTTGTAAAGAAAAATTTTTCTTGCCTTGTTTACCAAATAAGGGGATCTAAATGGATTTGCATTGTAAACATTAAATAAAAGTTAAAAAGCTATTTTTTTATTTCATATATTCAGTTTAGTTACGATACTCCCAAAATCATTCCGCAAAAATCTGCATTTTTTTATTTTATTTATTTATTTATTTTTTTTACAAACTTCTCCACAAAAATAGCAACAACAACAAAAAAAATCCACAGATTCTGTCTGGCCCACCAATGACCACATAATTAACTTACTTTGTTCTGTATCGAAACATCTGCATTTCTCTGCAGTAACAATGGAACAATCCGTTGACTTTTTCTTTGACATGCATAGTGAAGTCCAGTGTTCCCCTTCTAATAAAAGAGGCAACGATACACACATTATAACATGAACATCTTTTTTTATATCCTTACCTTGAAAAAAAATGAAGTGTTTTACTTACATAGTCTACAGCATTTACATCTACCTTAGTGGCCAACAGAAACTCCATCAATTTCACATTTTTTCTTTGCTTCTCTTCCTTTTGAAATAAAAAAAGTGAAAACCTTTATTATTGTATAACTATAAAACTTTCTATGCCTATAAAGCAATCTTAAAAAATCCATTTCTTTATCTCATTCAGATTCATTTTGAATTACTAATGTGTTTTAGTCATTAAAAGTACCACAACTTACCATTATAAGATAACCAATGAGCAAAATAGGCATTAAAATGGCAATCATCAGGTAGTCCAAGAAGGAAAAGGTTCTTCTTGTAGCATAGTGCAAACAAGTCCTTTGTTTCTAAAGGAAGATCGCCATATACAATTTACACAAAACAAGCAATCTGACTACAGGAAATACACAATCATCTATAAAAAAAATGTACCACAGGGTGAGTCAAAGGCTACATGCATTTAAATGAATCATTGCACACTAGACTCAACAGTATGATGGCAGCATTATGGTAATCATGATTCAGGGCACTACATTCAATCTCAACTCTTATGCAATACCTTATTCCTAATGGACACATTTGCATTGCTATCAAGCAGGTATTTTACAATCCTGAGGTTGCCCCGTCTACAGGCGGCTATGATCGGTGTGTCTCCTGTTCCTTCATCTTGAGCATTTATGTTTCTGGGATCAGCTGAGATGAGTTCTTTCAGTTTGTGGACGTCATCATCATAAGCTGCCTGACAAATGGGCTATGGAAAGAAAATGCCACGAAACAGCATTACATTAAAGGCACGTAGTCTATAGGAATTTCTTAAAGTACATTAAATAAGAGGACATGCATAAGCTAATAGAGGTAAAGTTGGTTTTATATACGCACATTCGTTCATTTAGAAGTCTCTATATTGTTTACCATGTTACTTTGAATATTCGATCGGAATTAGCAGTCCGATCCGAAGTATGACTTCAAAACAACATTAACATTATCTAATTGACTGTGAACAATGTTGTACTTTGATAGTCATTGGCTGCTTATATGATTTCCCTATTTAGAATTAGCAAAGAATACTTTTCTGAAATTATATCCTTAAGGAGAATGTCTGAATATCAATAATATAATATAATATAATATAATATAATATAATATAATATAATATAAAACCAACTTTACCTCAATCATAGGCTATATTCAGTTAATGCCAGAGGCATGTGATGCCTAATGAAAGATAACTTGATAATATCAGACGTGATGAAGATCAAAACAGGTCTGGTGACTTCATAAACTTGACATTACTCAACACATAAAACACACCCTTTGCAAATACAAAATTAAAGTTAAAAATAATAAACGTTATGTGTATTACTTAGCCTATTTAAACAGTGCAAATATCACATCTATAAACTGTGTTGTGTTGTCCTGTTATGTTTAAGTACACTAACACATGTCTCCAAATGAGATGACGTCAAATCACTAATAAAAATGCTAACAACGTTGCTAAAGTACGATATAATGTAAACATTGACATCTTTTAAAAATTTAAGAAAAAGAAAAGAAAAAATAAGATATGACTCTTCTCTGAAATAATGTGATAAAAGTGTGAAAGTTAAACTGTTTGTCGGGAGATGACAGTTAACTAGCAGCACGTAGAAGTTATAATCATGACTAAGTTTACTCAGTATAATTCATTACGTTGACAAAGTTGAAGTACAAAAGCAAAACTCATTAAATCGTCAGAGATTAAATCGTCTTAATTTACATTAAAACGACCAGAACATTATTGTTACAATCATTACGTCTTTTCCAACACAAGACAGGAAGATAAGTTTCAAAACAGGCTGTAAATCAGGTTACCTCTGAGTACAAGATCCCCATTTGGCTTCCTCTGTCCCTGAAGCAAAACGAAACTTACAAATCCTTTATCTGGACTTTAAAGATATAAAACTTAACAGTCCTTCGCTAATTTGCTTTGTACCTGCGAGCGGTATCAGTGATTCAGGTGATAAGGGTGTGGGCGTATATAACGATGACGCATACGCTACGTAATGACGCAATCAGTTCAGGTGTGTAGCGGACGGTGAATTCATCCGCCACGAGAGATAGAATCGAGAAATCCAGAATAAATGTACTGAGTCATTTTAGCGGGTGTAATAACAATTGCACAACAGAGAAATGATTTCCTGATCTACATTATGCAGGCTAGAATTCTCAGATTTTAGATTAGGACGTTACAGGACAGCAACAAATAGAGTAATTTGTCAGAGAGAAATGCAAAACTTTGATTAATAAAAATATTAAAAAAAAAACAACAACAACAACAACAAATGTTAAAACGTTTAAAAAGGTTAAAAAAAATCTAAGTGCACATGCTTACATAAATGCAACAGAGTGAAGACAAAAATGTAGCTCTTCCGGGGGTCTATATCCTTTGTATGCATCTGTATAGTAGCCTATTTACTCACTAAATAAAGGTACGAGAGCTGACACTGGGGCAGTACATATTTAAAAGGTAAATATTTTATTAAAGGGTCTATATTGATAAATTAAGGGTCTAAGTTGGTAAATTAAAATGGCAGGAGGAATTGGAATTGGAATGTCTTTATTGTTCCTGAAGGGCAATTAGGTTTACATCAATAGCCGACAGTTAACAGCAACAGGTCACACTTGAACAACATAGAAGTAATAATCAAGTAAAAAAAAAACAAACATACAACTTCAAGCTTGTTAAGTAACCCAACTGCAATTGGAACAAATGAATGCAAATATCTGTTAGACTTGCCCGTCTAGAATAAGTATACCTTCTGGCTGATGGCAGGAGGCAAAACTTTGAATAAAGTGGGTGGTTCTCATCTAACAGCCAAACTGCTCACTACTGCATATCTCGTCACGAAGTGTGTTGTTAGGACACGCAGTTACAATGTAACCTGCTCACCTAATGTTTATGTTCATAATATTTATATCATTTGCTAAATAATAACCTCATGTGGAACTGAATCTGTCTCATTTTGACATCTGATACTGTCTATTTCGGTCACGAGCGCATGCTTTCAGAGTCTTTCTGAATGAATGAATGAATGAATGAATGAATGAATGAATGAATGAATGAATGAATGAATGAATGAA
>CAIGQZ010032280.1:6859019-6896008 GCA_903798205.1 Danio tinwini
AAAACTACATATTGTTTAAAATGACTTGTTACTTTTAATTACAAAAATATCTACTTATTCATAGGCATCAAGACTGGGGAGTATTATATCAATCACTTGCTGAATAAACCTTGTACATGCACAGCAGGGAAAATAGTCATCAGGGTAATAATCTAATCTTTCATATTGTGATAGGATAGATACAGTCACAGATATTGTATTTTGATCGAACACAGGCATGCAGGCTGATGTGGACTGGTTTCATTACCCACTCATTCCTCATTGGACATTCTTGTGATTTTACTGTATCGTCCTTCAACAGAACAATGAAAATGTTCTTGGAGCTTGACGATGTCAATGTTTAGTATGTAGTATAATGTTTTTGTAGATAAAATATGAATATTTTTTAACCATTTATGATGCTTTAAATCTCTTTAGTCTTAAAGACATCTATTATGTGCTACTGAGTCATTATTTGCGAGTTCAAATGCAAAAGCTTCTACATGCTGTCAGAATATTTTTGACTCAAAAAATTATTGACCTTTTATGTTTGTTACATTATTTCAGTTTAAAGGTAATAAAAATAAACCAATTTGTCACCATGAAAGTGAAAATACTGACCCTACACAAAGGTGCTTAAGAAAAATGTTCATTTTAGATGAAAAAAATGGCATTTAGCGGCATCTACATTTACTTTCTAAATATGAAATTGTAAAAAGTTGTACGGTTTCTAAACTTGCAATTTTATCTAGAGCAGGGGTGCCTAAACTTTTTTCTAGGAAGGGCCAAAATCCAAGCTTGATTGAGAGCTGTGGGCTGAAGGTAAATATAGCTGTATAACATTAAAGTTACCATGGGTAATTTCCTAATTTAATTCATAATAATTATAAATAAAAAGAAAAGATGACTTCAACCATATATATAAATGCATTCAAATTTTAAAAAAAATCTATATTATTTTAACGAAACTTTGCCTTGATTTGCATATTTATATTTTCTGCTTTGTCCCCTATTCGTTGTGTCACTATGTACATTTAAAAAAATCTGTTTTATTTACAACATTCAAATGAAACATTTAATTAAATTTTTGTTTGTTTTTTGTAGCTCAACAATAAAACAAACAGACAAAAGGTTCTATTAAAATACAAATGAGAATCTCTGTTAAAGGCATTCCCCAACCCTTCGCACCAAACAAAGGATACAAAGGGTCAACCTTGGCCCGCGGGTCCTAGTTTGGCCATCTCTGATCTAGATGCATTATTTTCTTAACCAATCAAATGCAAATGTACATTATGCAATGACCTGGTTATCAGACATTGCTCAGTGTTAATCTGTCACACCTCCTGTGCTTTTAATTTAGCGGTGCATCTAGTTTAAGTTGCCATGGCAGCATTAATCAGAATTTGTTCTATATATTTTGTTAAATTGCAAAAGAGTGGATCTGCTCTCAGCTATCACAAAATACATAAGAGAGAGAGAGAAGCTAACCAATATGTACCCAGATTTGTGCTAAGTGAAAAAGCTCACCAAGGATTTTTTTTCACAGCTGAAGATATCCATGAGTCACCATATTTTGCTGCATAGTAACAAGCTGTCATAGCAACTGTAGCACAGATTCTGAAACGAATAACCGTGTTATTGGGATCGAGACGCTGAATTATATTCAATAATCCCCATGGAAATGCACAGGGCATGGTAACTGTGTTAATAGATTAGGAAGAACAGGCTAAGAAATTCTGCAGCATGGAACGGTATCCAAAGCAAGTGTTGAGTAACTAAAAAGAGTGGCCTCTAGAACTGCTGTGATGCCAGATATGATGTTTCTTGCTCCTCAGCTTGGAATCATCTTGGGAGATGACAGATGGATGCATAGGGAGGATCGAAGCCTGCAAGCCAATCTCATAAACTCACCATGGACCAGGGCTTCAGTTTCAGCACGCTGGTAAGTGGAATTGGGGGTGGAGGAGTGTGGTGATGGTGGTGGGGGGACAGCTGATATTACTCGGAGGTGGGTCGCAGGGACAGAATGGCTTCCTCTGACTCACTCCCATTAGTATTCCCATTGCAGCTGCTCCGTCATTTAGTTCCCTCCATCCTGGAGTGGGCGAGAGGGAAGCAACGGATGTAGCCCCCTTCACACTTCACTTCCCCTTTTGGTGAATGCACCATTAAAAGAGTCTCCTTATTCTAGCCAGCCTTCTACTACAAAAATGCTTTATTACTTAGGTTTTGATATTTGAACAAGAAACTTTCTAAATCAAGATGCATTTTTACTTTGTACTTTGTCTTGTTTTCTGAAAATTTTAAACAAGCTTTTTTCTTCAAAACAAGCTAAATAATTTGCCAGTGGGGATTATTTTGCTTGCCTAAAGGAGAAATTTGATACATTTTTAGCTTTTTTCTAAAAACAACACAAAGGCGCAATAAGGCGCAAGACGTGTTTGACGCGATTTGTTGCTATTTTCAGACCAACGCAACCCTAATTTTCACGTTTTGCACCACGCTGTTTAAATAGTAAATCCATTTGTGCTTATTTGTGGACTCATGGGTGTGTCTGTCTAAAAAGGAGGTGTGTTAAGGCGCATTGTTGCCACGTTGCTATTTTGAGGATCTGAAAGAGACTGTGCTGTTGACCAAGTAAAAGCAGGTCTAAAGTCCAGCGCAGAGCACGTTAGTTATGCGCCTGTGAAGGTTCAAATGCTTTATACACACAGGATGTACAGCAATACACAAATATCTTTACATGTTACAAAAATTATTATTTAATATGAAAAAAAAACACGACCTCCATGTCACCTTCATGTCCAGGGGGCTTTTTCCAGTTTATTCATGACAGTTTGCATTTTTATTTTGATGTTGTTATTATTATTAGCATTATTATTTATTATATGCATATTTACATTTGTTTGAATAAGAACAAGTTTAGATTTGTCCACCTGTCGGGAATTGGAGAAGTATGCGTCACTATATGGGGCATAAGAATAGGACGTGTGTTTGATATAACTCAGTTTTTTGACCACACTTTGTTATTATTGTTCATTTTTTATTTTCTGGAAATTAGAATTGATTTTAGAAATAGTTTTGAAACAAATCTTTGCGTTTAACAAACAAAATTAAATATGTAGGCTAATGGATGTCTTCAGTGGAGTGCGTACAGCACCGTTTCCTTATCTGCGAATGTAAAGGAGTAAAGTAAAGAGTAAAAGTTAAGTAAAAAAAAAAGTAAAGAGGCTGAATGGAGGAGGCTGGTTCTTTATCCTCGCGCTGCAGATGGTCTGTTAAACTGTTTTCTCGTTAGTAAAGCATTCAGTTTTTCCATTCAGTTTTTCCTCCTACAGTCCACCGTGTAAATGGCAAATGTGAAATGGCACGATGCAACTAACTCTTAAAGGGAATGGGAGATGAGATTTTGACTGGTTTAATGCAGGTTATGCTTAGAACACACCCATAACTTATTAAAAGAATAAGCACAACCCTGTTTGCGTTGCGGCACAAACTGTATTTTTCCATCCTTAAAATAGCAAAAGTGGATTCGGACATGCTGTTAATGCTTTTGCACCATTAGCTTTTGACTTTGCGCCTAGATCATTAAAATAGAGCCCAAAGTGATTTACTTGTTTCAGAAATTCTTAAATTAAGAAGTATTTTCAAGACAAGACAAAAACTCTAACTAAGAAAAACATTTTTTTCCAGTGAGTGACTTTTAATTTGGCTCTCCATCAGCGTTCACAAATGTTTAACTGCATATATTTTTTAAATTAAGCAAGCTGTTGGCAGGCCCTTATTGGTGTACATCAGTGTCCTGCTTCATGTTGATAAGATGCCCGTTCTTTTCAGTGACCCTAAAACAGAGGCTCTGTTTAGTCATTAGTATGGGAGCTGGAAGCAAACTCAGCGTGGGTGTTCCGGTTCGCTCAAGCTGGGTGATGAACAGAGCTTATGTTGTGTGCATCAGAGGCTTGTGATGTCTTTTGGACCAAATGTTCTGTGCTGCTGGCGTACGGGCCAGTGACTGATCCTAGTTCAGGCATTTTTGTTTGATGCCGCTATAATGTAGCTCGGCAGATTGAGTCCTCTTAGTGTCAGAAATCTAAAAGTCAAGTCAAGTCATCATGATTTATTTAGCAGATTATGCAAGACAGATTCAAAGCAGATAGTATTTCACACTGGTAAGCAGAAAAATGATAGAATCAACCACTGATTATGAAGTCAGTTTGGTTTGTTTTTTTAAGTTGATTTTGTATTCTGTATTCTATTTTAATGCATAAAATGTTTAAACTTTTATGTTGTTAGATTGCTGTAAAGACACACTAATTTCTATGTGTACATGATATGACAATGAGGCATTATAGAGTACATTAATATTCAATTGGATTTGCTTTTATAAATGTTGCAAAGTTCAGACAAAAACAATGGTATCATTCAGCTCAATCAGTATTGAATGTTGACCGGGTTCGGTTTAACCAGCATTATAAGCAGTTCTTCAGAACACAATAGTGTCGTTATTTAGCTTGAATCAGTTCAATAACAGTGCTAACATTGCATTATTTGTACTTTTTTTTTTAATAATCTCGATTCAACAATAAAACAGCTCTGCGCAAGTCAAAATTTCACGTTTTCTTTTATTCAGTAGTGTCAAACCAATAATATTTCTGAATGTTACACTTCTTTTAAATCCCAACCACGCAAGAAAAAAAGCAAATATAGAAAGAAACCCAAACTATATCACATGACAGAAATTGGGTCCATTTGAAAGCCAGTTTTCCTCTGACCAGATGAACAAACATACAATTGTGTTTGGATTTAAAAATCATATCAATTATGGGCTGATATTATTCAGAGAAAAAAAGCTGGGAAAAAATCATAGGGGGCTATTTGTTCCACCTTGCTTTCATCAGCAATAGTAATTTATAATGGATAAAAAACCACTGTGGGAGGCATGGTGGCTCAGTGGTTAGCACTGTTCGAGTATCAGCTAGGCCAGGAGGCATTTCTGTGTGGAGTTTGCATGTTCTCCCTGTATTTGCGTGGGTTTCCTCTGAGTGCTTCGGTTTCCCCCACAGTCCAAAGACATGCATTCATTCATTTTCTTTTCGGCTTAATTAGGGGTGGCCACGGTGAAACGAACTGACAACTATTCCAGCATGTTTTACACAACGGATGTAAAAACATTACAGTACACTCTCATTCACACTATGCACTATGGACAATTTAGCTTACCTGATTCACCTAAAGCGCATGTGTTTGGACTGCGGTGGTAACAGGAGCACCCAGAGGAAACCCACGCCAACACGGGAAGAACATGCAAACTCCACACAGAAATGCCAACTGACCCAGCCGAGGCTTGATCCAGTAACCTTCTTGCTGTGAGGTGACATCGCTACCCACTGCGCCACCGCGCCATCCCCAAAGACATGCGTTATAGATGAATTGGATTAACTATATTGGCCATAGGGAATGAGTTTGTGTGTGAATGTGAGAGTGTATGGGTGTTTCCCAGTTTCCACAGTAGCATCTGCTGTGTAAAACATATGCCAGAATAGTTGGCGAATTATTCCGCTGTGGCAACCTCTGATAAATAAGAGACTAAGCTGAAGGAAAATGAATAAATGAAAAAGCCACTGCTTTGTTCTCATGGCTTTTTCTGTTTGCAGAAGAAGTTAGCAGCTGAGCCGGATCATACTGATGTCACTCTGCCTGCTGTGGAACGTGTGCGGGCCCTCAGCAAAATGGGCTATAACATAGAAATAAACGAAGACATCGCCCCGAGACGCTACTTTCGCTCTGGTGTGGAGATGGAGCGTATGGCAGCTGTTTATTTAGAGGAGGGCAGCCTGGAGAATGCCTTTGTCCTCTACAACAAGTTCATCACGTATGTTGTGTTTGATTTAGCTTTTCAGCTGTATTATGTTATTTTTCTCAAATGTTCTATTGTAGGATGCATTAATTGTATAATTAATGGCTGTCAATCTTCAATTCCTTTTTTCAATATTTGACTTTTTTATTTTGTGCAGTTTATTTGTTGAGAAACTCCCCAGCCACAGGGACTATCAGCAGTGCAACATCCCTGAGAAGCAGGTGATAATGAAGGTAAGCCCCCGGCGTGTTGCTCTTAGGAACTGATGGAGCCCTGTGGCTCTCAGCCCACTGTAAATCTGATTAGCATCACGCTCAATTACTTTGGCTGGAAGACTTGTCAGGCTCTCAGTTGCTCACATGGTGGATTTGCCTTGTGTGGGCACATGTTTTGCTTTCACTTCGGTTAGCTGAACTTCATACTGATCATGCTGGGAAACACCACTTCATCATCATTTTCTGTGCATTCAGTGATTTCCTGAAGCTTTAGCAAAGTGCAGCTCTTTGATGAGATCTATCTTAAATAAATATATGTGATTTATATGTGATAAATATGTCTGAAGTGTACATCAATTACACGGTTCTCTGGCATACTTGATTCAATTCAGTCATGACATTCCAAGATATATTATTCCCAGACAAGAACCACTGAAACTAATAACACAGGCTCATCCAGGTACTTCAAATCAATGCTGTCAGTGAATGCGTTCACATCACACATTATATTTATACAACAGTTGTTTGGTTCTTGAATCTGATTGGCTGATAGCTGTACGGTATTCTGCAAATAACAGCACTAGTACAGCCTTTTCACCCTTCACTCTTGTGTATTACTCTGCCCACACCCTACAGTTTGACAAATATTGCTGTTGTTTGACAACATAATGTACTTTTGAAGCTTTTTAGTTTTTTAGAATGTAGTTGTTTAGATTGCAACTATGCAGTTTATTTATAAGGACAGTGCCTATTTTAAATATCTATATAATTTCTGAGAGACAGCGCGTCTGTGGCCATTAGCCAGTCATTGAGCAGAACAAAGACAATTGACAATGTCCATCCATAAGATGGCGGCAGAGACTACATAATAAGCTCTTAGAGGAGGAAAAACCCAGCGTAGGTTTAAACTACAGCTAATAAAATCATTATAAAACTGGTACATGACTTTTTAAGACTTAAGACATTGAGTTTAGCATTCTTCAAGTTGTAATGACACTCGAGATTGGCTTTTTCTCATCACTGCAAGCGCATCCCTACAGACTAGGCACACCGGCTTGCCTTTGACTTCAACAAAAAAAATTACAGTTTATCCACTTTTCTTGCGTGACATTCTGCATCTTCTTTTCTTGCCTGTCGCCATTATTATAAGTGATGAAAACCTCAAATGCGCAAACGTTATGGGCTTATTGTGCGTTCACGCCGACTGTTACTCTGACGTAGGGACATACGTGTTTTATATTATTATATAGTATCTATACTATTATATTTCTATTTTATTCATTTATTTTTTTATATTTATTTATTTGCTGTCATTTCTGTGACAGACATTACATTTTTTTTTCTTTCCTGAGGGGTGATTTTGAATTGACTGATGGGCTGGATCAAATTGTCTTGCGAGCCGCATACGGCCCAGAGGCCAGACGTTCCCCACTCCTGTTTTAAGTCAGTCTCTCTCTTTTGTATGTTGTAGTGCTGTATTTATATCATAGTAAGTGTAGTGTATTGAATGTGAGCTGGGACTCACATATAAGGAAGGTATGTATTTTGTGTTGGCCACTCTTTGTATAACCCTGAGTTACTTTTTGGTTGTCCATCTGTTTCTAATGAGTTTCCTGTTTTTGCAACTGCAGACTAGTTCAGTAAACAGAAAGAAAGAAGAAATGCCTGCATGTGTTTAGTGTTTTTCTTTATCAAAAATACAACAGTAATCTGGTAGTGTTTGCGCTGCTTTGTCTTTTCAGGTTAATTATTGTGATCTCCCGATTGCAACAGAAAAATACTGGGAAATCTCTGTAGATTGATGGCATTTTATGCCGTTCAGCCTTATAATCCTAAAATGTCAGCAAAATAACTTGTTTTGTCATCATGTTAGTCATTACACTAGAGAAATATTCAAATAATAGTTCTAAAGTGACGTTGGTGAAATAACAGCAGTTTCTGCTGTTCTGACGTCAGCTGCAGCTGTCAATGAATGGCGGAAGAAAGTAGTTCCTCTTACAAAAGGGTTTTTAGATTCACTGTGCTTAATTTTCTTTTTTATATAGATGATTATGCCGTCAAACTGTTGTATAAACGTAATATTACACTCGTAGCTCTGCAATATGGCTGTATATCATCACTGGTGGGACACTCAAGCCTGGTTTACACTTCTGCGTCAAGTGATCGCCATAACCCACGGCGTATGCCTTGCGCGTAGCTGTGCATTTATACTTCTGCGCGCTGTTTCTGTTTTTTCTGCAATACACTTCCGAAACGCTAGCTGGCAGTAGGTGTTTATGTTTCTCTGTGTCGAGTTTCTTCGCTGGTGTTCTGTTTTTTCTGAACACTTCCTTAATCTACAAGTGAGAACCGGCGGACGTGCAACAACTTCAATCATAAGGTAAACACAAAACAACAGCCTCTATCTGGAGCTCCTTCACGGGACTCCACACTTGTAAACACTCGCTGCATCGAGCGTGCGGCTCTCACCTCTGCCCACACTCGTCAGCGCTACCAAGCCGATCAATCACAGAGCTTGCGATACGCGTAAAATTTTTTTGAGAGGTGCGCGTCAACGTCGCCGACGGTTACGGCGAGGGGCTGTGCGTCCACGCGTAGGCTGTGCCGTAGCATACGTGTGCGCTTGACGCAGAAGTATAAATCGGCCTTAAGGCCAACGCACGTCTTCCACCAATGCTGATGTACAGCCATATCGCACTGCTACTTGTGTATTATTGCTCATATATACAATTGAAGTCAGAATTATTAGCCCCCTGTTTATTTTTTCCCCCAATTTCTGTTTAACGGAGAGAAGATTTTCTCAACACATTTCTAAACATAATAGTTTTAATAACTTATCTCTAATAACTGATTTATTTTCTCTTAGCCATGATGACAGTAAATAATATTTTACTAGATATTTTTCAAGACACTTCTATACAGTTTAAAGTGACATTTAAAGGCTTAACTAGGTTCATTATAATGATGGTTTGTTCTGTAGACTATCGAAAAAAATATAGCTTAAAGAGGCTAATAATTTTGACCTCAAAATGGTTTTTAAACAATTTAAAACTGCTTATATTCTAGCCAAAATAAAACAAATAAAACAAATAATTTCTCCAGAAGAAAAAATATTATCGTACATACTGTGAAAATGTCCTTGCTCTGTTAAACATAATTTGGAAAATATTTAAAAAAGAAAAAAATTCAAAAGGGGGCTAATAATTCTGACTTCAACTGTATACAGTTTTTTCAGCCCTATTTCAAAACCGATTAAATTCATTTATTTCCTTAAAATTCTACGCAAAATACCCCATAATGACAATGAATTGTTGCAAATTTATAAAAAATTAAAATGCTGAAAAATCACATGTACATAAGTATTCACAACCTTTGCTAAATACTTTGCTGATGCACCTCAAGTAATACTTTGCAATTACCGCCTCAAGTCGTTTTGAATATGATGCCACAAGCTTGGCACACTTGCCTTTGGAAATTTGTGCCCATTTCTCTTTGGAGTACCTCTCAAGCTCTATCAGGTTGGATAAGAAGCGACGGTGTACAGCCATTTTCAGATCACTCCAGAGATGTTCAATAGGATTTAGGTCTGAGCTCTGGCTGGGCCACTCAAAGACATTCACAGAGTTGTTGTGAAGCCACTCCTTTGATATTTTGGCGGTGAGCTTTGGGTCATTGTCCTGCTGGAAGATGAACCGTCACCCCAGTCTGAGGTCAAGAGCACTCTGAAGCAGGTTTTCAATCAGGATGTCTCTGGCCACTCAGAGACCACAGAGCCCAATCAGGCCTTACCATACAGGCCTGATTGGTGGATTGATGCACAGATGGTTGTCCTTCTGTAAGGTTGTCCTCTCTCCACAGAAGAATGCTGGAGCTCAGACAGAGTGACCATCAGGTTATTGATCACCTCCCTGGCTAAAGCCCTTTTCCCCCGATCACTCAGCTTAGATGGCCGGCCAACTCTAGGAAGAGTCCTGGTGGTTACAAACATCTTCCACTTTCAGATGATGGAGGCCACTGTGCTCATTGGAACTTTCAGAGCAGCAGAAATTTTTCTGTAACCTTCCCCAGCCTTGTCCCTCTAGACAATCCTGTCTTGGAGATCTACAGACAATTCCTTTGTCTTCATGCTTGGTTTGTACTTTGACATGCACTGTTAACCCTGGGACCTTATATAGACAGGTGTATGCCTTTTCAAATCATGTCCAATCAACTGAATTTACCACAGGTGAACTCCAATTAAGCTGCTGAAACGTATCAAAAATGATCAGTGGAAACAGAATGTACCGGAGCTCAATTTAGAGCTTCACGGCAATGAATACTTATGTACATGTGATTTTTCAGGTTTTTTATTTTTAATAAATTTGCAACAATTTCAAAAAATATTTTTTCACGTTGTCATTATGGGGTATTGCGTGTAGAATTGTGAGGAAATTAATGAATTTAATCCATTTTGGAATAAAGCTGTAACATAAAAACATGTGGATAATGTGAAGCGCTATGAATACTTTCTGGATGCACTGTATACGCTTGACACTGTTTTTGACTGCTTTGCATCATCTTGTGAATGATTATTTAATAAGTTTGTGTGGCTCAGATCAATGTTTTGTATCTAATTTGTACATTTTGTGGAAAGTACGAGTGGGAAAAATACATCTAGTAGGCAAATGAAGCCCTTCAGGCTTATGCAAAAGCTGCTAAAAAGTCTTTTCGGGTTTCATTCTACAATGACAAGTGCCTGAATGTACACTTATTTTCACTTGATAGGTTTTTATTAAAGCAGAATTTATAGAGCACCATGAGTTACTAGTTTTGATTTGGTCAATTTTGGGAAGATTAAGTGCTAAATATCTGCTGAGTGTTTTTTCATTTGCTAGTACTAGCATAAAAATAGCTTTTGTCTGATCAAATAAGCTATAAATTCTCAACTAATGATTTAAACTGATGTTTTCTCATGGTCCTTAAATGGAAAAAAAAGATGAGTAATCGGTTTAAGTGTCTCTCTTTCCAGCTTTAAAAAAATCATTATGTCCCTGAAAGCATTAGCTAGCACATATTGATCTGGTATTCACTGTCTGTAACCCGACACCTAATGTTTTTCCCATTATCTGTTCTTCTGTGTTCAGAAATTACAGGAAGTCGCTTTTCCGCGCAAGGACCAATTAAAGAGACTTCTCCATGAGAAATACAGCAAAGAACACGGCGAGTATCTGAAGAGTCAGGTACATTTGACACACTTTACTCACGGCTGAATTAATACCTGTTAGTTAAAGTTCAGCTTCATTATTGTGAATATAAATTATACTATGTTGTCAGACTCAAGCCATGGCTGTTGACATGTGTGGTGCACAACTGCAGAAGATGTCTATGCTGGATGAGGAACGGCAGCGCGTGGCACAGCTCAGGAAGATGCAGATTGAGTCTGAGCAGTTCCGTTACTTCGAGGACCAACTGCGTAGACAGGAGCTGGCCAGTCGAAGAGATGAGGCTGGCCCCAAAGTGCCTGAACAAACTGACGGGTCCTGTTTATCCCAGACCCCCAGAAACCATGTGCGCCTTGACCCCAATCGAAACAAACCAGCAGCCCCTGTTCCCAAACCAGCAGCCACCTTAGCAGCTGTACAGAGTAAGTGTGTAGATCATATTTGCTTGAAGTTATGATTTAATATTCCGCTCTATAATTAGTCAGTTGTGTGTTTTCTAATACTGATGATTTGTTCACACATACGTTTTAATTCAGGTATTAATCACTAACACTCATGTCATTCCAATACTGTAGACCTTTGTTTGTCTTCAGAACTCAAAGTAAGATGTTTTATATGAAATCAGAGAGCTCTCTCATCCTCCATTTACAGCACTGGTACCAAGTCATTCAAATTCTAGAAAAGACACTGCCCTTTTAACACATACAGACCATTTCCAGAAAATTACAAGCAGTTTTTTTTTTTTACAAAATGTAAATTTGTTCAGACAATTTTCTGGAAAAAGAAGTTGTAACATTACCGGTAATTTGCCGGATTGCTGCGCTGTTTGAACGCTAAGGATGCCACAATTCTCAATACAATATTGAACCGTTCAGTACAACATCCACGGTTCAATATGCGCTTGCAAATTGCGTTTTTTCCAGTTTTATGTTTAAATTATGTGCGTTTTATTTCTCTCTGAATTGACTGTGTGTGTCTATAAGTCTACGAGCTGAGATAAGGAAACTCCTCCGAGCAAGTAAATACTCAATCACTATGCTCTAAAGTTAGGCAGCGCTCCACTATCATTCCACACTTTAACATGGCGAGCAGCGGTGAAGTGAGGCAGTAATACGAGGAAGCGCCGGTGTCTTTCAAATCCGATGTGTGGGGACATTTCGGTTACATGTATAGACTAATCGAACAAAAATACTTCCAACATGACTGCACATCTGCGGCGCCATTACCCAGCAATATCACTGTCTGAAGGCAAAATAGCAGAGAAGGTAATAAAATCCTGCAAAAAACAATAATCCCTCGCTGAATCCTTCCAGCAAACATACCCAACTGGTTCCGAAAGACACATAAAAATAACAAAGGCAGTGTTAAGTTTAATTAAGATGGTTTATGTATATTTACTACAAATATGTTTATTTAAAATGGTCAATTTATGTTTATTAACTTCACATGCATGTTTATTTTCAAAATGTAGGAAGTTGTGTGTTCTCTTGTGTTTGTAGATGGGCTACCAGCAGCTGTGAGATTTCAGTGTTAATTTTTTTTATTATACAATACACTAGGAACTAGTGTACCTTTCTTGGCTTTGAAGTTAAATAAAGGAGTATTGCAATAAAAAAATGTATTATTTTTTATAATTTAATTTTTAATATTATAAAAAACACTTATGTGTCAAGCCATCAGAACCGAACCGAACCGTAAGCTAACTGTATTGTTGCATCCCTAGTGAATGCAGAAGGAAATTTGCTGAGAAACGCACCCCTGCTGCAAAATGCAACCCCTCATATACTTTCATTAGCATTCTCAGTCTACAGAAAAAAAAATCTAAGACCAAAATTGGTTAAAATGTAAAATGGTTGATAGATAAAGCAAGGACAAAAAGTAAATCACATTTTAAAATGCACTAGGTTTATAAATAAATGTAAAATGATAATATTGACTGTAGTGTAGCCTAAAATGAGGCTTTTTGGTGGTTTTTAAATAAACATTTAGGCTACATGGAACACATAAAATTGTTCTTGCTGTTTTAAACTAAACCACACATTAAACAATTTACTTAATCTCATCGGTCAATCTATTTACTTATTTATTTATCTATCTTCTGCAAGGGAAGGGTTCCATTCATGAAACTCACCTCAGTCCCTCTCATTAGTGTCATAACTCTATTATTATCATTTTTTGATCAATTTAATTTAATAGATGCACATTTCAGAGGGGGTGCATTTTACGGCAGGGGTGCGCCTCCTGGCATAACACCGGAAAGAGTGCGTTTACACGCTGACATGAGACATCTACTCCAGCAAATCAGAACATTCAGACGCATACACATCCACGCTGTTTATGAAAATAAAATGAATATTTATATTTGAATATTTTTCCAGACATATTTGTCTCCTAGATGTTAGTCTGATAAGGTTTCTATGTTCCTTCTTAACCCTTTAAGGTGCACTCCTTGAAAATATGTTTTGGCCCACATCTTGGATTGAATAATATACTGACACAACTCTGATAAATAGTAAATAGCAATTAAAATTATAATGTCAACTGTTGAAAAAATTTGCGATAAAATGCTTATGATAAACCGCAGTTTGTTTACTTTTAAGCTCTGCTTCAGTTGCTTGTTGCTTGTACATCTCGACATGCGAAAGTGTTCCTTCATATGTTTTCATCAAAGTTGTTCACAATACTTATCCATCCATAGAATTTGTAATGTTAAATGTGTAAATGTGTTCGCACTTCTGCCTTTGGATGTCTCTGGGACAAAGCAGGTGCATGAATGCTAAAGCTTTAAATAAAAGTGAAATCATCAACAACAGCCGGACCTTGTGTATGTTTAAAAATACAAGCACGGCCATTTAGAGCCCATTTTTGGTTAATGATGTCAAAATTTTCAGGTATTTTGGAATGGATGTGTGAAATTTGTTACAGATATTTACTAGTATCACTGTGTGAAAGGGGCTAATGTCAAAACATTCCATGTTACTTCAGTGGTTCAAATACAAAGCTCCAAAAAAGAAAAAAAAAAAAAAGTAAAAAATGACTTAGTTGGCCTTTGTCTTTTCTTACGTAAATGCAAGGTATTTACCATTAAAGTTAGCAGCACAACATGCAAGTGCCTTATTGTCTGTAGTAATCGTGCACCCTGATCTGATGCGGAAGGCAAAAAGCAAAAGGTGCTCTTGGAGTTGTGTATGCTTATGGTTTAAGTCACATAGAACGTTTTGATAATTTTTTGGTTCCTTTTTTGGACTTTGGACAACTGTTGCTGCTTATGGAGACTCAGAGAGCTCTTAGATTTGATCTAAAATATGTTCATTTGGGTTACAAAGATGAGTGTGAATGAAGGCCTCAGGGATAACAACATAAGGGTAAGAATTCCAAATATGAAAAATTTCTGTTAGTTCTTCATCAAGCCATCCACGATATACAGTTGAAGTCAAAATTATAAGCCCCCTTGTAAATTATTAGCCCCCTTGTAAAACATTTTCCCCAATTTCTGATTAACGGAAAGAAGATTTTTTTTTCAACACATTTCTAAACATGATAGTTTAAATAACTCATTTCTAATAACTGATTTATTTTATGTTTTCCATGATGACAGTAAATAATATTTTACTAGATATTTTTCAAGACACTTCTATACAGCTTAAAGAGACATTTAACTAAGTTTATTAGGTTAACTAGGCAGGTTAGGATGATTAGGCAAGTTATTGTATATCGATGGTTTGTTCTGTAGACTATCGGGGAAAAAATATATAAAGGGGCTAATAAATTTGACCCTAAAATGGTTTTTAAAAAGTTAAAAACTGCTTTTATTCTAGCTGAAATAAAACAAATAAGACTTTCTCCGAAAAAATATTATCAGACATGCTGTGAAAATTCCCTTGCTAAACATCATTTGGGAAATATTAAAAAAAGAAAAACTAATTCACAGGGGGGCTAATAATTCTGATCTCAACTGTAGGTGACTTTTTTGTTAGTAAAACATTACAGAAGAACGACGCTGGTCGTTGATGATTTACAAAATAAATTCAAGCCATGGGCTGCTGGCCTGTCGAAAGACTAAAAATAGTAAATACCATTGGATTCTGATGATTTATAGAAGTCTTATTTAATTCAATTCAATAAACTTTATTGTCTATCCCACAGGAGTTAGAAAATTGTTCTTAAACATAGGCTCAGACAACAACAAAACATAAATACACTTACACACTTATATAACAAAAATCATATTTAAAAAAACAATGGCAGTGGGAATAAATGTCTTCTTGTACTTAGCCTTTTTTGCTAAGTGGTAACTTAAAGGAATCATGTAAAGGGAAGAGTCTTCCACAATATAGGAGGTCTTTTTTTGTCGCTGCTATAAATAAATCAGAGAGAGATGTTTGTCTCTCACCAATTATATTACTCCACAGCAAAAAAAATCAGTGAACATTTAACTCAATTTGAGTTTAACTTAACACTCCTTGGGTGTACATATGACTCCCTCCATTTAGAAATTTGTATATTACTCTGAGTTCATTTTAACACAGTAAGAGTTTATTCTTACATCCAACTGGAGTGTGTTACCCTTCAAAGTGTTAATATATTACCTTTTTTCCTATATTATCAATTGGTGTGTGCAACAGATAACAGTGATCAAATATGTCGAAAATAGTTTAAAGTTATTAAATGTTCATTAATCTTTTCAAAAATAATTTTAATACACAACTCTTTGCATTTTAAAAAATGCAACAAGACATGTTTCAAGTTTAAGTAAAACATACTGGTTTGATCACTGTTTGTCTGAAAGAACCGGTTTGAGTGAAAAACTGCACTTCCCATCACTAGTGGGAAATACGCTGCATATTAGGTTAAAAGTTGAACACAAAAAAAAAACCTCTTAAATGTACGTTTCACACTCATGGATTAAAATGTACTCCGGTTTTAACACTGAACAACACCAAAAAATTCACAATGTATATTTAACACTGTAATTTTTGCTGTGTCACTACGTTTACCAAACCCTTAAAATTGTAATTTTGCTAACAGAGTGGGAGATAAATCAGGCTACAATATTAAACGTAAAGACAGACTCAGTAAGTGATTTATATATGACAATCAAAATGTCCTTCTCAATATTACAGTTTCTCAGTTTTCTCAACAAACTCGACCGCTGCTGAGCCTTTTTAAAAACGTTCTCTGAGTGTTTATCAAAAGAGAATTGAAAGTCAATCTCCACACCTAAATATTTCAAAGAACTCACCTGTTCAACTTCCTCCAGAATAATTAGCAAAAAGTCACAAAATGTTCTTATTTTGTTTGTCCCACATGTAGCTGATTGTTTACAAAAGAGGACACATGATGACTGATTTTTCTGTTTATATTGGGCACAACCATTTTTAAATGGTACTTAATTAGAAATATTGTCTTGTCGTTCATTCCTAATGTTTGATATATTTCATTATGTCACAGAAAGATGAGGCTCCAGATCTTTGTGAGCATTCACTTTAATGATCCTTATTAATGTTTTAGTAGACAAAATTAGCCTAGGTTACTTAAGAATGAATACACTTTCACATTTTTGAGAAGTATCTCTTTAAACTTTATATTTGACTGCTTATCCATTTATGTTATTATAGAATCGAATGGTTCATCTATTTACTTGCAGTCCAAAAGTTTAATATTTTAGTTTTTAAGATAAAGCTTTTTCTTTATTTAATAAAAAATAGAGTAATATTGGGAAATATTATTATAATCAAGTCTTTACTCAAGTCATACTGATTTTGTGCTTAAATTATTTAATTATTTTTTAATTTTGTGGAAAAACCTGATCACTTGTTTTTCAGGGATTACTGGTTATCAGAGAGCCAAAAAGTTCCTTGTAAAAGGCATAGATTTTCCAATTTACATATTAGCAATACAGTAGGGCTGCACAATATATCGTTTGGCATCGACATTGCAATGTTTGCATTTGCAATAATTACATCTGCAGTGATGAGTCTGAATTATAGTTGACCAGGAGACACAGAACACGTGTGATTTGTAGAGTCGCTGCTAAGTTTAACCATAATAGAGTGAAGGTTTATCATTTGCATGTGTTTTTAAGGTCTGTGACTGCATTTCAATAGAGTTTAAAACATTTGGGCACAAAAAATATAATGCTGGAGGTGTAAAAATACCTTAGTCCAAATATCTACAATATTTACATGACTTACCCCATTGGCAGATAATTAAGCTTGTTTTAAGGAAAAACTTCTAATTTTGACTTATTTCTTCTGAAGGTGAAAACAAAACAATATTTTTTACTTGATCTAAGAATTTCGACTACAAACGAGACAAAGCAAATTAAGTAAGGTATTTCTTGTATACTGTTAGACTCCACAGAAAACTGTGAAAGAGCTATTCAAAACATCATGTGAAACTGTATTCATATGGCAATATTTTTTTGCAAATATATATATATATATATATCACAATATCCAATTTTTCCAATATCGTGCAGCCCTACAATTAGGGTTGGGTATCGATAAGTTTTTAACGGTATTACTACTTTTATCTATACTACTTGTCGGTTTGATACTTTAACGGTTCTCTTATAGGTACTTTTTGTATTGTTTTTTTTTTATGAAAAAACTAATTTAACAGAATTAACAACACTTTATTTTATTATTGTTTTTAATGTAAAATAAAACAAAACCAATAATTGTAAAACAAATAAATATTATTTTTTTCCTGTAAAAGAATGTACAATAGTTTGAAGAAAAATAACTTTCAGTTTTTAACCTTTCTTCTGGAGAAAAATCAACATGTTTACCTTTTCTGGCAGAAGTCGGGACCTTTCTTGGTTTATTGTGCTTCCTGCAGTTGAAAATACCCTCTTTGAGTTGCAAAATGCAGTAGAATGAGATAATGTTTATGATTTTTCATTAATGCATTTACATAAATGAGTTAACAGTGTTTTGGGAGTTAACTGTGTTTTTAATACAGTTTTGAAGCATCTTGCAATGTAAAAAATAAGCAGTTTTTTTTTATCATTTCTTAATAAGCATAGTTTATTATTAGGCTATTCATATGCTATTTTTGTAAATACAGCTGACGTAAAAACATTTTTAATGTTTAAGATTTATTTAGGCTACTGCAGAAAAAAAATAGTTTTTATTGTAACCGAATGTGTGTTTATTTAACTAATAATGTTATACTAATTTAGGTGATTGACTGCTGGCATATTGATGTGGATGATGCAACATTACCGTTAGTAGCTAAGCAGTCAAAACTTTTCATTTGTCTTAATGCAGATGGTGCACTTTTGAAAGGTACTTTTACTTAGAAAGAAAACAGCTTGCTGCGTTTGTTGCAATGGGCATTGTCACTGTCCACTCAGGAAATACAACCCGTTTGGTTCACCCCGCAAGTTTACGAGCTGTGTGTGTGCGAGTCTGTGTCTCGAGCTATGTGTGTGCGATTAGCGCGCGCACAGCAGAGAACTGTGAAGGTTTTATACTTGACACGCTCGCCGGAATCACGAGCATTCCTCATGTGAGATTGCCAACTGTGCAGACAAATATCACAAATTAGAAAAGGTTGGTCAGTTAAAATGTGCTACTGTAAGTAAAGTTTATTCAGCATTAATCCTACAGTACCGATAGCTGAACCATTAACATCAGAGCTTATCAATACTTAGGTATTTTGTAATGTAGCAGCGATACCAATAAAGTACCGAGTTTCGGTACCCATCCTTACCTACAATAGTGTTAAATTCAAAACATGTTTGTCTTTGCACTGAACACGTTGCTCTCGTAACATGTATTTATTTATTTATTGACAGACCTCAGAATTAAAGCATTTTTTTTTAGAAAACTGATTTTTGTGTGCAGGCTTCCTCTTTTTGAGTGGATTATTTAGAATCTTTACATTTTTTTCAGAATTTAAATTTGAACATTTTTACAGACTTTTTTGCAGGCCCTTTATACTGTTTTTATCAATTGAACGCATCTTTGCTTAATGTAACTATTTCTTAAAAACATATAGCAAAAGTAGATTTTTTGGAATCTAATAAATCAACTGTTGCTATTTTTAAAATAAATTAGTAATTAGATAAGGTAGCTATTACAGGATGGACAATATATATTTCAGCATTCATTAATGCAAAATAAACTCCATCAGGATTCTAATAACTCTGTAAAGTTTTATTTTTGCAGTACTAGATTATGCAGTTCTTGTGTTAAACTATTAGCAGTTCTACAATATGTTTCTGTGTGTTTTAGATCAGCGCGTGGAAGGCCTGAGGCGGGTTTTAATCCCACGAGACCTGACTTACAGGTTCCTTCTGCTGGCAGACAGTAACACAGCGAGAGGAATTGAAACGTGTGGAGTTCTCTGTGGAAAACTGGTAAGACCTCAGACCGAGCAAACCATTTCTCTGTGGGTGGGAGTGAGATCTCTTTTTATCAAGCAAAAACCAAAGGTAAATTTCCTGATTTATGCTGATACTTCCCTGGAAGTGAGTGTAAATGTGGTTTAGGGAGTGCTGAAGGTCAGTTGTAAACATCATTTAACCTTTTGTGTGCAGCAATTCTCATTCACTGTTACACAATCAGTGTAAGCACTAGATGTAAATGTGACTTCCTCATTCCTTCACCACACATGCAATAGCAATACTATTCATTGGACATTAATATTGATTGTATTTCAATGTCTTTTTCGCCAAACACTATTTTAAAACCATTTTAATCTTGCAGTGATTAGATTTTTCTTTTGTTTTGTCATAAATAAGTGGAGGTTTTCTCTATTTTTACTCCCATTTTTTTTAACACAGCCACTTGCTTCAACTTTCTGTTAGTTTCACAATCTGCTTTTACTGAGAATGAACTGAACACCTGGGCTGCGTCCAGAGGCTTAGAACAGCTGAAATGTTGCCTCACTGTGCTATCAGGCAGTGATTTCACTGGCAGTGCTTGTGCACAAAGACACTTCACAAAACTGGATTCGGACAGTCTACTGAAGCAGCATAATGGTTTAATGACAAAAACAGAATAGAGAAAGCTTTGATGATAATTAAAGTCTGCATGAACCTGAAGCTGCGACCATTTTTATTTATTAATCTTTTTATTATAACACAGTTCCTAAAGAAACTAAATGTAATTTAATGATAAAACAGTGGTCGTGGTTCGTTGTTTTTCTACTGCGAGCTGATTAGATGTAGTTAAGCAGGCATTTCATTCAGAAAGATCTGAGGTTTCGGGAGAGTTATTACTACCAAACAGACACACCTTCTCACATTTTCTGTTTGATATAATAGCGCTGTCAAAACTGACAGTTGGACGGGCATGGTAAAGTATGTTAACTATGCCCAATACCTTAGACCGACGTAATCTAAGAATTTAACTGAAAACAGACAAGAGGGCATTTTTAGATTTCAATTTTAGAATACAAGGGCAAACTATTTTTTTTTCTTAATGACATGCACAGATGAATTTTTCATTACAAAACTAGCAATGTGAGCTAACAGAAACAGAAATGTCGTCACACGAATCAGACGTCACACGACTCCGCTTACGGATCCAAGTGCTTTGTCAAACTACATGGGGAGACTCAACAAATGGTAATAATAAATGCTTACAAAGCGATGTACTACTGTCGAAAATCACCATTGCAATGTTAAAGTCAGAATTATTAGCCCCACTGTTTATTTTTCCCCAATTTCTGTTTAAAGGAGAGAAGATTTTTTCAACACATTTCTAAACGTAACAGTTTTAATAACTCATCTCTAATAACTGATTTATTTATCTTTGCCATGATGACAGTAAATAATATTTGACTATTTTTCAAAACACTTCTTTACAGCTTAAAGTGACATTTAAAGGCTTAACTAGGTTAATTAGGTTAACTTAGCAGGTTAGGGTAATTAGGCAGGTTATTGTATAATGATGGATTGTTCTGTAGACAGTCGAAAAAAATAGCTTTAAAAGCTAATAACTTTGACCTTTAAATGGTTCATAAAAATACAAAAAAATGCTTTTATTCTAGCCAAAATAAAACAAATAAGACTTCCTCCAGAAGAAAAAATATTATCAGACATATTGTGAACATTGCCTTGCTCTGTTAAACATAATTTGGAAAATATTTAAAAAAGAAAAAAAAAATTCAAATGGGGGCTAATAATTCTGACTTTAACTGTATACAGTGCATCCCGGAAGTATTCATAGCGCTTCACTTTTTCCACGTTTTTATGTTACAGCCCTATTCCAAAATGGATTAAATTAATTTATTTCCTCATAATTCTACACACAATACCCCATAATGATAATGTGAAAAAATATTTTTTGAAATTGTTGCAAATTTATTAAAAATAAAAAAACCTGAAAATCACATGTACATAAGTATTCACAGCCTTTGCCATGAAGCTGTAAATTGAGCTCAGGTACATTCTGTTTCCACTGATCATTCTTGAGATGTTTCAGCAGCTTAATTGGAGTTCACCTGTGGTAAATTCAGTTGGACATGATTTGAAAAGGCATACACCTGTCTATATAAGGTCCCAGGGTTGACAGTGCATGTCAAAGTACAAACCAAGCATGAAGACAAAGGAATTGTCTGTAGACCTCTGAGACAGGATTGTCTCGAGGGACAAGGCTGGGGAAGGTTACAGAAAAATTTCTGCTGCTCTGAAAGTTCTAATGAGCACAGTGGCCTCCATCATCCGAAAGTGGAAAATGTTTGGAACCACCAGGACTCTTTCTAAAGCTGGACGGCCATCTAAGCTGAGTGATCGGGTGATCAGGTTGAGATAGTCAGGGAGGTGATCAATAACCCGATGATCACTCTGTCTGAGCTCCAGTGTTATTCTTTGGAGAGAGGAGAACCTTACAGAAGGACAACCATGTGCAGCAATCCACCAATCAGGCCTGTATGGCAGAGTGGCCAGACGAAAGCCACTCTCCGCCTGGAATTTGCCAAAAGGCATCTGAAGGACTCTTAGACCATAAGAAACACAATTCTCTGGTCTGATGAGACTAAAATTGAACTCTTTGGAGTGAATGCCAGGCGTTACACGTTTGGAGAAACCATGATAGAGCTTGCGAGGTACTGCAAAGAAAAATGGGCAAAAATTCCCAAAGACAGCTGTGCCAAGCTTGTGGCATCATATTCAAAAAGATATATATATATTTCCATGCATAATATCTGATGGCCAGAAAGTGATAAATTTAATATAAATTTTTTAAATATTGGTGTCTGTGATGCAGCAAGTCCAGAGAATTTATATAAAATTCACTTTAATGTGTGATATGACTTGAAAAAAGCCATAAAGGAATATTTTCGTAATTCAAATGAGTAGCGGCTTGAACCTGGAAACAGTATTCCATGCGTCACGACTTAACAAGTGGATATACAGGGACAAAAGAGAAAATCCCCCTCCACCACACTCCCATTTTATTGCTCACGTCGTAATGACAAATAAATAAAACACATTTATTCAGTATTAATAACAGCTGTAATATATAGATATACAGGGTTTCTTTAAACCTAATTCACCTAAATCTTCTGTGAAGGTTGGTCGTTCTCTTTCATGCACTTTTTTTTCTTAAAATAAGCCAGAACTGAAAAAATAATAAAATATTGCGAAAAGCTCAGTTACAGGTAAATGTCAATTGTGCCAAATATGATTAATTCTGCAAAAAATATATCATCACCTTAGAATTATAAGGTTCTATCTGACATTTTTGTCAAAATTGAGTTATTGACATATTCTTATTAAAAGGCAACTTATTTACATTATGCTTTGTTTTTTTTATAAGTTGTTTACATTTTAAGACTTTTTATTTTAAAAAACAAATGTTACACGCATACTGTTTGCTATGGAATGCAAAAACTTTGAAGCTCAATATCTCAAAATCATTCAGAACGTAGATACAACTTTACAATTCCAAGGTGACAGTATAAAGAATTCAGTGACCTGATTTTGTAATGATTTTAGTTTCTACATCAGTAGGCTGCCGTAGTAAATCTGTGTTTTACTGTGTTTATATAGTACATATAATATAATATAATATAATATAATATAATATAATATAATATAATATAATATAATATAATATAATATAGATAAAAAATTTACCTACTAGCACTTAACTGTGTTAAAATTGTAAAATTAATCATTCTGTGACCAAATCTAATATAAATAAATGTTTATAAATTAGCAAGTAGCCATGATATTTTACTTAACTGACAAAGATCACTTTGTGTCAAATTCAAATGCAGTTAAGGCTGGGGTTTTGACCAGCAAATGTGCAATTTGTCTGTAATTAATAACGCAGTTTTCAACATGGGTGCTTGTTTTTTTCCAATACATTTGGCACAAATCAAATTTTATAAAATATGTAATGTGACTATGAACAGCCTATAACTGAAGCATGTTTGGTTTTAACATTATTTAATATATAGTATTGTACTTCATTATATCACAAACTTACTACAATTCTGATTTCTCACAACAATAAATTGAAAAATGGTAATTAAAAATACACTTTTACACTCAACCTGACCAAAATCAAACAAAAAAGTTTTGTATATTTAGCTCAACTGTCACAGGATGTAACAATCTGATTGAATACATTTTCTCTGAATGTGATCAAAAAAAGGGACAAGCTCAAGATGTTTCATTTATATTGGCATTTAGCATTATGCGTTTGTAAAAGGATTACAGACTTCACTAGGGATGCTCTGATTAGGACTTTTGGAGCTGATATTGAGTACCGATTCCTTGTCATGGTAATCGGCTGATACAGAGTACAGATTCTAATGCCTCAAGCTTTAAATAACTTTAACATTGCATAAAGCACAATTTCCCTCTAAAGCCTGGTTTATACTCGACGCGTCTGCTAGTTTGCTTGAGTGCGCACATGTCATTGCGGTGTTAGCAGAAGTTCGCTTTGGGTGCGAGCGACATGATTTTGGCTGGCAGTGCGCAGGCCATTTTTTGAGACTCGGGCGAACAGTGCGCGCGGCTCCGCATTTGTTTTTTTAAGTGAATATGAACCACTTTGAAGAGATTTTGTCTGAAACAGGTATGCCTGTACAGACATCTTTATGATCCGTTATCATACAGATTACCTGATGAACAATAATTCTTAGCTGGAAATAGCAACAACTGTAGGAAAGGAGGAAAGTTTTTGTTAAAAGGTTTGGAAAAACCTGAGGGATTGTTAATACCAAAAGAGGCCATGGCTAAGTGGAGACCCATGTAGGCTACACAATTACAGAAATATGTTTTTCTACCAGTCATAGGTTTTACACTGATGTATATGTTACAGTTTTGAATTTAAAACAATTAAATAGCTACAAAACTAAAATGAACAAATTATTGCTTTGAAAACTGGAAAGGACAGTTGGTGTTTCTGTGTGGAGTTTGCATGTTCTCCCTGCGTTCGCGTGGGTTTCCTCCAGGTGCTCCGGTTTCCCCCACACTCCAAAGACATGCGGTACAGGTGAATTGGGTAGGCTAAATTATCCGTAGTGTATGAGTGTGTGGATGTTTCCCAGAGATGGGTTGCGGCTGGAAGGGCATCCGCTGCGTAAAATTGTCCTGGATAAGTTGGCGGTTCATTCCGCTGTGGCGACCCCAGGTCAATAAAGGGACTAAGCGGACAAGAAAATGAATGAATGAATGAAAACTGGAAAGGAATATTTGAATCTTTTGGTTTACAATATACTGATGCCCTGTTTTTCTAGACTTTATTGGTGATAATAGTCATAAATGTTGGACCATTATTACCTTTTTAGCAAGTATAGGACAGAAACTAGCCAGACAGTAATGTGTGAATTGTGGAGCGGGATAAATCTAAAATAACATCTGTATTTTTAAGTGTGCTTCTTTTTTTTTTTTTGCTTTTATCCTTGCCTTAATAAAAATATATATTTGTAGAGCAACCCATGTTCTGTTGTCATTAATATTTTGATAAACTTCAATAGGTAAAATTGTCTAAGATATGAACAAAAGCCAGTGATTTAAAGTAAATTTTTAAATGTATTATAAAGATCCTTATAATAATTAAAATAATTTATAAAAACAATAAAAATAATTAGTTAAAAAATTGTGAATGATATTAATGACATGACGTAGTTCCGCAAACTTTCCACTTCTATGTTTATCCGTCTGACTTTACGGTCAGGTTCTTTTGACTGCCCCCTGTCGTTTTAAAGAATATCACTGCGGTGAACGCGGCAAGTATAAAAGCCTCGTCCGTGTCGCGAGGTGCGCGTGGAGTCAGCGGAGGCGCGTGATGCGGCGCCCGCGAAAGTATAAATCCAGCTTAAGTATGATACTTAAGTGGAGATCTCTTCTTTCCCAAGAGAATAAATGAAGAATGTTGCATATAATCTCTTAAACACGTCTTTTATAAACAATTAGTGTGGACATGTCATGGTCAGAAGCAGCTTTACAGAAAATAATAGATAAAATAAATGAAAAAATGGGTAAGAAAAATGATTAGGAATTACAATTATGAAACATTGCAAATGATGGAAGCAGAATTCACCGTGCCTCAATGAAGAAAATGCTTGGAGTGCATATTTGGTACATAAGAAGTTAAAATGCATCTTCCTCTGCTTGTAAACCTGTAAACGAACACTTGCGATAGGTTCATGTGATCGGCCATATTAGCGAGTACCGATTGAGTCATAAAATGTGATTATCGGCTTATTCCGATCTCCAGCCGACCGATCAGAGAATCCCTAGACTTCAATTTAGTTCTTAAATGAAGCAATTTAATGCAAAACTAAACCCATTTTTACACTGATTGTTAAAACTAATAGGAACAAATAATCTTGGAGGGAGTTTTTTTGGGTTGTCATAACCAAATGTAGCACGCAGGTTGAATTGTGAGTGAATGGAGAGTGATTGACAAGGGCAGAGGAGGAAAGTGCTGATTTGAACATGCATTTGACCACTGTAGTTCACATTAAAACTATCGAATAGTTTCAGAACATTTGGTATACAGTACATGACAATTTTCTAGTGCCTTATAATGTCTTTATGACTTTTAAATTCCACATAATAATGCAGCTAGCTGATACCCAATGCAGCAAGAAATGCAGCATCAAAGCCGATATCTGATCTAAATATTGGATTGATTCAACTATACTTAGGACCAGGTGTTAATATAATAATATAATGTAACACTTTATTTTGAAATGTCCTTGTTACACATTCCATGTATTTTTACTATAGTAATTACAGTTAATTATGCATAATCACATGCCACTAACCCTAACCATTTAGTAAGTACAAGTAATAAATAGTATTAATGAATAATTACACTGGACAAGGACACTTTAAGACCCAAATTTGCTTCAAGTTTCTGAAAAATATAAAATTATGTTTTCACAGTTCTTATGGCTTCTATAAATGAGACCAAATAATAATAATTCAAAAACCTTAAAGCATATTTCACTATAATATCACAATATTTCGACTATAATAGCAGGTTTGGCTTGCTGTCCCGGGTGAGAACCCTGAGCTTGGAGATGGATAAGCCCAAGGTTCCTGCCTGGTCAATGAGCATTATGAGGGATATGAGATCCGGTATTTTTTCGAGTGCCCCGTTTATACTTTTGGCTAATATGTGTTAAGTGCTTGTGACTGTTATTACAATTTGTTTATGTGCATGTTTTAAACTGTGGGAGGAAACCAGAGTACCCGGGGAAAACAAACTCCAAACTGTGCACAGGGAGTGCCGACTGGCTCAATTAGAATTTGAAGCTTTGACCCTCCTGCTGCCTCCAGCTCCTCCAAAATGAAGATAGGGAATGAAATTTAGGCAGGATATTTATAGTAGTTTTAGAATGACCTGATAGGCTAGCTAATGATTAGCGATATGGATCAGCTGTAGTCGATCATATCATGTGCTCCTTTCGAAATTAGTTTGTGATACATCACATATTTTTGTCCATTTTTTTGGACATCAGGTCAGAATAGTTGTACTTTCTGAACATTAGACCAACATAAAATACAAAAAAACACATGATTGAACTTCAAGATCTGTATAATCTGCATATGAAATTTTTTATTAATATCATTTTTGTATCCAAAATGTTCAATCAGCATTACTGGAGATTTAATTTCAGTAACAGATCTTAAACCCCTTGTACATCCTACTGGACAAACAGTTAAAAAAATCCTGATCTAAAGCTTGCAATGTTACAAAAGATTTTAAACTTTAAAGGGCACCTATGGTGAAAAATCTCCTTTTCAAGCTGTTTGGACAGACATATGTGTATGTATGGTGTATAGACCGTCATATTGGGGTGATATAAACACACCCAGTCCTTTTTTTTCAATTTAACAGCATAAAAACGGTGGACCAATTGGATCGGTTTTGAGATCTACCGCAACTTGACGTAGGAGTGCGGTCCCCCCGCCCACCGAATTGATTGACAGCTGCGTATTAACATGTCTCCTTACTAACTGTATAATCATATCAACCAGACACAGGACCAGGACGTGCGCACACTAAGCAACCGTAAATAAAAGGTCTGTTCAGTTTGCTAGGATCATCAATCATCATCAAATGTGATCAAGAGAGAGTTTTACAAGTTTAAAATGTTTAAAACAGTGCATGTGTGTAATGAATTACAGCGATTTACTTCAGCTTTACTTCATCACCACAGCCGCGTTTCAGAACAATAATAAAAGACGCTTCAATCCCTGTTTGTGGACGTTAAATCAGGTTTATTTTGTAAATTGACATAACAGATATTCATACAGCAGTGGAAATTAACCTGTATCCTGTCACATTTGCGTGCAAAAACAGTGCAGGGAGCCGCTGCCAGGCATGTGGAAACAGTGGGCATGAAGGACTAGCCTTAAAGGCGCAGTACACAAAAACCGCTAGCTGATGCTAAATGCTACAAAGTAGAAACTTATGACAGGTATACTAAAAAATCTGATGGGTGTTTTGAGATAAAATTTTACAGACACATTCTGGAGACACAAAAGACTTATATTAAATCTGGAAAAAATGGTAACCTAGGTGCCCTTTAAGTTAGTAAGTGCAATCCTTCTTTGTCAATAAATCTGAACTAAAACATTGCAAATGTGGCTTACGTCTGTGTCTGCAGTGAGGTGATGCCATGCTGCTTTTCAATGTGGTAGATTTTTTTTAAAATTACAACATGCCTAGCCTTACCACCATTTGATTGGAGGACAATCGTCCACTCTCATGGACTGCAGGCTTTAAATTAGATAAAATGCTCAAGAACCACAAAAACCATGGGCTGACATGTGATGTTCATTGTAATGGTCTGAAGAGGTTAAAAATAAAGTGTAACTAATATAATAATAAACGTAGTGCCTTTAAAAGTATCATCTCAAAGTGCTTTACATGTATACTGTACATACAAAGATACTTTTTAAAAACTAGATAAAAAAACAAAAAGAAAGATGAGATAATAAAAACAAAGAAATATTAAAAATCACATAAAAAAATGACATAAAAGCTACTTTAAATAGTAAGTTAAAAGGACAGTTCACCCAAAACTGAAAAGTCTGTCATGATTTTTTCACTCTTCACAAGCTTATTTGAGGTTCTTTCTTCCATTGAACACAAAACGTCCTGGTTACATCCGTAACCCACGTTCCCCGAATAAGGGAACGGAGACGTGTGTCTGTAATAAACAGACTTTTGGGAGTGCGTTAGACGACCAATCACTTCTGAAGATAAGAAAACGGGCCAATGAAATGCCAATTGAGTTGGCGGAGCTGAGCTCCACAGCTGAAACTGATGAGCTCATCAAGGCTATATCAGTCAGCTGCTGGAGTCAGTTCCTCAGAATTTGCCTGCTGAAGAGCCGATCACTCAGCTCCTAGCTGGAGACTCAGGTGCTGTGGCAGTGGGGATACACGTCTCCGTTCCCTTATTCGGGGAGTTTGCCAAGCAACGCGTGAGCGCACTGACATCACCAAAAGCGCAACCTTCCAACGTTCCCTATAGGCTCAAAATATTACCATTACATTGGAATAATACGATTTTAGATCAGGGGTCGTAAATGTGCTTTTACCTAGCTAATATAAACTAGGGATTTTAGAAATACGACCGTACGTTGGGAAATATGGACTAACCCTATTGAGGGGGAGTGCTACATTTGATAAGCTGTTTAGCGGTTAGGGAAGACATGGGTCCACCTGAAAAGGGGGAACACACTGTGGTAAAAAATGCATATGACATAACCAAAACAGGGGAATGCACATAGCTGGCACCGAACTTCAGTATGCGGGTAGACCAGATGGGCATACCAGACAACCCACTGAGCCATGCACTCAACTCCTCCACTGAGTCAGGTGCTGAGGGCCTCGGAGGAATTCTCTAGGGTTCACCTGAAAAGGGAAACTTACTAGTAGAATAGAAAATGCGCACGCATCTCCGGGTTAGGGTACCTGGGGCAGCAAGCGTTTATTGACAGCGAGCTTAATTTCCTCCCGATTGACTGGGGTAACCAGTAACTGGGAGAAAACTGACTCCACTAGAGGATATAATCTCAATAATGTGTTAGGTGCCGCCCAGCCAGCAGCTCTACATGATCTGTTAAGAGGCGCTGTGTACTCACGCCAAAAAGGAGGCATCTCTTATTATATTATTATTATTATTATTATTATTATTATTATATAAGTGTGCTCTCTCTCCCAGGGGCTAGAGAGTGATCCCAAGAGTGCGAGAGAGGTTGCGGGGATGGATTAACATCCCACGCCACGCGCCTCTGAGAAGCCGGCTGGAGAGGTTATGCTTTCCCAGCGCGCTACCATCCGAATTAAAAACGCGGATGACCATACGCCAAACCTTCAGTGTGGAGGGAGACAGCCAGCGCTCCAGCTATCCTGAAGGAAGAAAACACAACACTAATCTGGCATGTCCGGGGGTTTTCTCAGAGAGAATTCCCACACAACGAATAGACTCCACTGCAGAACATAGGCATACCTAATAAAGTGCTCTAGCCTGTAGCAACGGTGTTAACTATCGCACTGATAAGTCACCTAAGTCCACCGCGCTCTGTCTAGAAACCATCCAAAGAGGTTCTAGAGCCCTGCACGGGTGCCAGAGGGTGAAATGAAATGAGTGTAGTTAACTTAAAACTTACTGAAAGTTAATTCTACTTATTTAAAAAGAGTTTTGGACTCAGTGTTAAAGGTAATGAGTTCATTAAATACCTCATTACTTAAATGGAGTATGTTCATAGTACTCATATAGTTCTTTAACTCAAATGGTTTGTAGCAATTAGTTTCCACAACTGGTTTGAGTTGCCCTAACTTATTGGGTTTTACAGTACTCAGTTGGTTTGAGTCTTCGTTTATTTGGGTTTTACTGTGCTCAAATTGCTTCATTTACTCAAATGGATTAAGTTCACAGTACTCATTAGGATTCGTTTTTGAATCTTTAACTCAAATGGTTTGTTGCAATCGGTTTCTTCAAATGGTTTGAGTTACCTTAACCTTTTGCGTTTTACAGTGAACAGAAAGGAGAAACACATAAATATGTCAGTAAATTAGTTTTTTTTTTTTTAGCAAACTTGCCCTTTCAACATAGGCAGCAGTAAGACGCATCTAGGCTGCCTTCCAAAATGAGCATACAGAATGTGACACAATTTGGATGTGCTTTGTTGTCAACAAAGGAAGCATTCTGGTCATCTTGTTTGTCACTTATTGCCAAATAATGTGTGCTTTATGCCTGCCAGATATGCAGTGTTTTATTACACAAAAAGAAATATGTGAAAAATCTGTGTTTTGATATCTTAAAATCTGTGTTTTGTTGTTCCGCAGACGCATAATGAGTTTGTGCTTACTCACGTAATCATCCCCAAGCAGTCCGCCGGTCCTGATTACTGTGACATGGAGAATGTGGAAGAGCTGTTCAGTTACCAGGATCATCATAACCTACTGACCCTGGGCTGGATCCATGTGAGTGTCTGTTTTTCGAGCTGTCACATATTGTCTTCTATTATAATTAAAGCTGTGCAGTTTTTTTCCACATTCTTTGCAGGTGAAAAGCTAGCTGGTGATTCATTTTCTGGCCCACACGAAATTTATAAAAAAGCATATAGAAATCATTACAGCTTTAGACAGAATTGGAATGGCTGTACGTCACTAGTGATGTCTTTGGGGCCTATTTTATTATATTTCACATAGTAATCATTTAGTTAGGCTAGTAATATTAAATATTAATAACTATTTTCATTCAGAAAGGATGCATTCGTTAGGTTAAAAGGGATAGAAATGAGATTTAAAAAGTTTGCAGATTTTTTTTTTATTAGTGCTTTGCTGAACTGATAATAATTTTAAATTAAAGCATATTAAAGAGAGTCATGTAAGGTCATCTGAAAGAATAGTGCTGATACTGAAAATCTAGAAAATTCCAATATATACAGTTAGGCCCATAAAATATATGGACACAATTCTAACATTTTTAGCTCTATACACCAACACGATTGTTTTGAAATGAAACTAACAAGATGTGCTTTAACTGCAGACTGTCAGCTTTAATTTGAGGGTATTTACATCCAAATCAGGTGAACGCTGTATATTACAACAGTTTGCATGTGTGCCTCCCACTTGTTAAGGGACCAAAAGTAATTGGACTGAATAATAATCATATATCAAAAAACTTTCACTTTTTAATACTTGGTTGCAAATCCTTTGCAGTCAATTAGAGCTTGATGTCTAGATTGCATAGACATCACCAGACGCTGGGTTTCATCCCTGGTGATGCTCTGCCAGGCCTTTACAGCAACTGTCTTCAGTTCCTGCTTGTACTTGGGGCATTTTCCCCTCAGTTTTGACTTCAGCAAGTGAAATGCATGCTCAATCGGATTCAGATCAGGTGATTGACTTGGCCATATCACTACATCCATATTCCACTTCTTTCACTTCAAAAACTCTTTGGTTGCTTTTGCAGTATGCTTTGGGTCATTCTTTATCTGCACTGTGAAGCCCCATCCAATGAGTTCTGAAGTATTTGGCTGAATATGAGCATATAATATTGCCTGAAACACTTCAGAATTCATCCCGCTGCTTTTGTCAGGAGTCACATCATCAATGAATATAAGAGAACCCGTTTCATTGATAGCCATACATGCCCAAGCCATGTCACTACTACCACCATGCTTCACTGCTAGGGATCATGAGCAGTTCCTTTCCTTCTCTATACTCTTCTCTTCCCATCACTCTGGTACAAGTTGATCTTGATCTCATCTGTAAATAGGATGTTGTTCCAGAACTGTGAAGGGTTTTTTTACTACTGTACTCTGGCCTTCCTGTTTTTGAGGCTCTCCAATGGTTTACGTCTTGTTATGAACCCTCTGTATTCACTCTGGTGTAGTCTTCTCTTGATTGTTGACTCTGACACACATACACCTACTGAACCTCCTGGAGAGTGTTCTTGATATGTCCAACTGTCGTGAAGAGTGTTTTCTTCACCAGGGAAAGAATTGTTTGGTTGTCCCCCACAGTTGTTTTTGTGCTCTTACAGGTCTTTTGGTGTTGCTGAGCTCACTGGTTGAATGTTCCAAACAGTTGTTTTGGCCATGCCTAATGTTTCTGCTATCTATCTAATGGGTTTGTTTAGAGTTGACAGTAACAGATTCCAAATGCAAGCACACTTGAAAAGAACTCTGGACCTTTTATCTGCTCATTGTAATTGTGATAATGAGGGAATAACACACACCTGGCCATGGAACAGCTTAGAAGCCAATTGTCCAATTACTTTTGGACCCTTAACAAGTGAGAGGCACATATACAAACTGTTGTAATTCCTATACGGTTCAGCTGATTTGCATGTAAATACCCTCAAATTAAAGCTGACAGTCTGTAGTTAAAGCACATCTTGTTCATTTCATTTCAGATCCATTGTGTTGGTGCAAAGAGCCAAAAACTTTAGAATTGTGTCGATGACCAAATATTCATGGCCCTAACTGTATATATAAAAACAGTCCTTGGTTATAATATTTCACAACATATCTTTTTCAAATCTCGGTAATCAAATAAATTAAAAACACTTTAAAAACAATGTTACTGGCCTATATAATGTAAGTAGCCTACTTGTATAAGTGGAGGACTACGTGCTGAAAACTGATTGTGCAACTCAATTGTATTCATTTATTATTTGCATAATCAAATATGATGGACATACTGTAAGTGTAATGATCACCATGAGAACTCTGTGTAACTTCTCTTTTATTTTCAGTCTCCAGGTCATCTGCTGTTTATTTCACCTGGTGAATTATTGCTGAACTATTACTGTTTGAGAATAAGGGTGTTTATTTGAATCTTTGTTTGTTCTGCTTGCAGACTCACCCAACACAGACGGCCTTCCTCTCCAGCGTAGATCTACATACGCACAGCTCTTATCAGCTTATGCTACCTGAGGCCATCGCTATTGTTTGCGCACCTAAACACAATGAGTATGACACCCACACCCCCCATTATGTTCACACAACCTCAAGGCTTTTTTTTTTCTGTCCACAGCTTCTAAAGCTCTACAGCAAATCAATGTAGATGAATGTAGTTTTTAACAATAGAGATTTGAGTGTTTAAAAATTATTACATTAAAATATCCATGAGTCATTTAGATAATCTTGTTATATAAAGAAGATTTAAAAATGAATGACTATGGAGAAATTACACCAAGGCCAGATTGCACATGGAACATTCTACCAGAAACATACATTTTCACTTAGAAAAAAATGTAACAAGGCCTGACTTAAGCTTGTCGCCCTCAAAAATCATACGAAAACAAGCCTAAAATCATGCAATTCAATGATAAAACACATCATTGACAATGACGTAGCGGACGGGCCCGCAGGGCCCGAACCACGGGGGGGCCCCGCGTGATAAGGGGCCTCATTCAAACTGCGGAGAAATGACTGGAGCCTCTTTCGCACGCTCTAGGTGTTGCGCGCACTCGCTCTCACGTGCACTCCCTCTCTCTGCCTTCGCGCACTCTTTCTATGTGCATTAGTTCCCCACATTCAGAAGTTAACCCCCAAATTGACACAGGTTATACAAAATATGGAACTTCAGTCGTGTTCATGTTGTGAAACACTATCAAAATGTCCACTGTTGATTATATTAGACTTTTGTTTTCAATAGTGATTTTAAACCTTTTAATAGAGGAAGTCCTCGGCTCTGCATATTATTAATCAGAAGCTGAGTGTACATAGTTTTACGTTAGGAAATGCAGTCTTAATTTTACAAACAGTCGGCAAGTACCGGAGAACAGATGTAACACATTGATCAAATTTAGTTTTCAGTCGCATTGAAAGTAATATTCTACTCGTTTAGTTTTGCCTTCATTCATTTTAGATGTCAGTACTGACATACGAGTCTTCAACACATGATTTTTTTACAACACGTTTTTTTAACATAATAGTTTAACTAACTAATTTCTAATAACAATTTTTTTATCTTTTCCATGGTGACAGTCAGTGCAAAATATTTTACTAGTTATTTAGCAAAATAGTTGTATTCAGATTAGTGTAATTTAAAGACTTCACTAGGTTATGTTAACTAGGACAGCTAGAATAATTAGTCAACTTATAGTATAACTGGTTTGTTGTGTAGACAGTCAAAAATATATACAGTAAATATTTCTTAAGGAGGCTAATAATACTGACCTTAAAATTGTATTTAAAAAAATGCTTTAATTTAAGAAATAAACTATAAGAAAAAAGCTTATTGTTTATTATTATTACTTATTTTGTCACAGGAAATACTGTGAAAATTTCCTTGGTTTGTTAAAGATCACTTGGAAAACATTATTTTAAATTAATAGGAGGGCAAAATAAATTGACTTCTAAGTTTACAGATGTAAAAATATGCCTTGATGTACTTGAATGTTAGAAATGTGTTAACCACTACAATACAAAGTTCCTTGTTAAATAATTGACGAGGAAGATTATTTTGAGTATGCGCTGCATGGTGGCGCAGTGGGTAGCACGTTCACCTCACAGCAAAAAGGTTGCTGGTGTGAGCCACAGCTGGGTCAGTTGGAGTTTCTGTGTGGAGCTTGCATGTTCTCCCCGTGTTGGCGTGGGTTTCCTCCGGGTGCTCCGGTTTCCCCCACAAATCCAATAACATGTGGTATAAGTGAATTGGGTAGGCTAAATTGTCCGTAGTGGATGTGTGTGAATGAGAATGTATAGATGTTTCCCAGTGATGGGTTGCAGCTGGAAGTGTAAAACATATGCTGGATAAGTTGGCGGTTCATTCTGCTGTGGCGGCCCCGGATTAATAAAGGGACTAAGCCGAAAAGAAAATTAATGATTATTTTTAGTGTAAGTTATATAATTATCTTGTTTATGAAGACTGCAGAGTCATGCATGAAAAAAATGAATAATTGTTTAAGTAGTTTGTGATGCATGTTAAAGTGTGCCCCCTAAAAGCACAAGTCCGGCCCCCCCAGTCATTCTGGTCTAGAACCACCATTGCTTGTAACATTCATCCAACATTCATCCCCCACCCAGCCCCCCGCTCTTCACTAGGGGGCCCCGTCAATAATCCCTACAGAGTGGTCCCTGCTTTTTGCGCTACGTCACTGATTATTGATCACTGTCAGCTTCTTCTCTGTCAAATGATGTCATTTTCAAACGTTTATTGATTGCATTTTATGTTAAATTTAATGCAGATGTGACAGGACTGACAGAAACATGGGGACAATCATAAATTTATTTGTTTTATATATATCTGTAGTATTTCTTTGTAGAATCTATTTATAATTTGATGTTGTTAATAAATTGATGTTAATGATTACAACTTGAACTTGCTTTTTCAGAAGTATTTTTTTCTAAATAGCAGTTTTTAGGTTTAATTGAGCTGAGGACAATAACAGGGTCTGTACATTTGCAAAGTGTTTTAATAAAGAAAAAAAAAATTCTGAGAACCAAATGAATGACATTTTCCTTTACAGATTAAAAAGCAGCCATCAGTCCATTTTTAGAAAATTTTGAGATGAAATACTATTTATTCGCTATATTTATGTTTTATTTTAGGGACAGATAATGTGCATTTCTGGTAGAATGTCCCATATATATATATACAGGGTGTCCACGATGTCTTAAAGTCTTAATGTCTTAAATTTCAAAAACAAAATTTTAGGCCTTAAAGTCTTAAATTCACAGAAACATTATCTTGTAGGTCTTAAATCATTTTAAACAGGTCTTAATTTTCCTCTGTTCAAGTACCCAATCAGGCCAACGTCCATCCAATCACCAACATATTTTACAGCAATTTACTCTTAATTAAATTACTTAATCAGGGAAAGAAAACTAAAAACAATTACACAATCCCTCATGATAATATTAGAGCAACATATCAATTTACATGATACATCATCATTATACTATCATCATATACAGTACTGTATATTAGCTGGACCAAAAGCCAACAAATGTATATTTTTAATTATTTATGTAATTTTCTCCATAATAAATATACTTTTAACTATGTTATCTTGTCATAAAAAAAGAAATATTATGTTGAAAAAAAAGTGTATACAACTAGATTTTTCTTGTTTTGACACATTAAAATATGTTGCTAAGAAATAATTACATTTTATTTATTTTTTATTTAGTTTTTTTAGCAACCGACTGGGCCATTAGAAAAAATCATTAGTGTTTAGTTCTTAAAATGTAAATAATAATGGTCTTAAAAGGGTCTTAAAAAGTCTTTAATTTGACTTGATCAAACCTGCAGAAACTCTGATATATATATATATATAT
>CAIGQZ010032280.1:6896108-6919490 GCA_903798205.1 Danio tinwini
TATATATATATATAAAACTCATCTCTAATAACTGATTTATTCTATCTTTGCCATGATGACAGTAAATAATATTTGATTAGATATTTTTCAAGACACTTCTATACAGCTTAAAGTGACATTTAAAGGCTTAACTAGGTTAATAAGTTTAACTAGGCAGGTTAGGGTAATTAGGCAAGTTATTGTATGATGATGGTTTGTCCAGTAGACAATCGCAAAACTTTAAGGGGCTAATCATTTTGCTTTAAGGGGCTAATCATTTTGACCTTAAAATGGTTTTTAAAAATGTAAAAACTTTTTTTGTTCTAGCTGAAATAAAACAAATAAGACTTTTTCAGAAAGAAAAAATATCAGAAATACTGTGAAAATTTTCTTGCTCTGTTAAACATAATTTGGGAAATATTTAAAAAAGAAAAAAAATTCAAAGGGAGGCTAATAATTTTGACTTCAACTGTATATGTATATGTGTATGTACAAAAAAAATTAATACTAAAAACAGCTGTAATTCATAATTTTCAACTAACTCAATACTTTAAACTTTCGTTATTAAAAAGCTCCCTCTTTTGATTTTTAAAACGAGCAAAGTTCAAAAACAAATGAAGGTATCCACCTTTTTCATGTTCATTTTTTAAACATTTCACACTGATTGTTCACGGTTTTATAGAAGTTACTCCCATAATTATCATGAGGTGTAGGAAAAGGAGGATACTAACTAGTTTATCGCTGCATCATCTGATCATTCCTATTATTCAAGAACTGACTTTTATCAGCGTGGAGGAGCAGCAGCTCTATAATAATTGAGCCTTTTTGGGAAATAAGCATCAACATATATATATTGTGGAGTGGAATCTGGGTCAGGGCAGACTGTCACACACTCACTTTCCTTCGACTTATTCTCTTCTTTATGAGGGGTTGTCACAGCGGAATGTCCCACCAATTACTCTGGCGATAGCTTTATACAGCAGATGCCCTTTCAGCTGCAATGAGAGCATTGTTTTTAATCAGACAGCCTCATATTTGTTTGTCTCGGCTTTAGTAAAAAAGATGTTTCAATCCATATGATGCTTACTCGGTGGCAGCCAGACATAATATATTTTGAAGAACACAGTTACTGTCCAATCAAATTTCTGTATCAATTAAGTTATATGACAAAAATTTGACATCAAATGTTTGTTACTTAAAAGAGAAGGGCCGTCTTTTGGCTGAGACATTAAACCAAGGTCCTGACTCTCTGTTGTCATTAAAAATCCCATGGCACTTCTCGTAAAGAGTAGAAGTGTAACCTTGATGGTCTGGCCAAATTTCCTTAATCAGCCCTTAAAGATCCTGGCCTCACTATCCCCCCATCCACCAAATTGGCGTCTCACCAAATCACTGTCTCTCCACTCCACCTATAGCTGGTGTGTGGTGAGTACACTGGCGCTGTTGTCTTGTGGCTGCTGTCACATCCTCCAAGTGGATGCTGCACACTGGTGGTGGTGTGGAGAGACCCCCCTCATGATTGTGAAGCGCTTCGGGTGTATGGCCATACATGAAAAAGCGCTATATAAATACACATTACATTGCATTCCATAATAACTTTTAATTAACTTAATTTAAAATTAATCATAGTTCAACTAAATATTTTTGGCTATATTTTAAGGTTTAACATAATGTTTTTGGTCAGTTTGACTAATGTAAGTTGAGATGTTTCCAAAAAATTGAATCAGAAAATGTTTTTGATTCAACTAAACAATTTAAGGCAGTAAGATCTTTTGAAAGCAGCATTTGGCATCAGGCTAGTTCCAGATTAAAGAGAGAGGATGATGTATAGCTGGAAGCAAAAGCAATTTACTATTGGTATAGCAAGATAAAAACATGAATGAACATTACATGCTATGTTGAAAGAAACAGTCATGAAATGTGTCAGGTCTCAGATAATCGCTAAATTACTGTTTCCAGTCCACTGCAGAATGATATCAAATAAAACATCTTCTAAACCATGGGTGACCAACCCTGTTCCTGGCGATCGACCTTCCTGCAGATTTCAGCTCCAACCCTGATCAAACACACCTGAACCAATTAATTAGAACCAGAGGAGCACTTGATAATTACAGGCAGGTGTGTTTGATATTGGCTGCAACTGAAAACTGCAGGAAGGTTGCTCTCCAGGAATAGGGTTGAGCACCCCTGATTTAAACCGTCACACAAGACATTACATTTTTCTCAGTAACACCATTTAAAACTCATTAGTGAGCAGGAAAAATGTGACATTATTATGTGTATTATTATAACAAAATAATAAGTGATTTGATGATGATGATGTTCCTCCTTTTCATTATTTTCATATTTTTATTGCAGATAGTTTTAACTGATCAAATATCAACCTATAAATATTGCTATTAGACACATTGGAGCATCTCAAAAAAAAAAAAAACGAAATAATGTAAATATTTAGTATATGTTATACTGAACATGGCGACGCAGTAGGTAGTGCTGTCGCTTCACAGCAAGAACGTCGCAGGTTCGAACCTCGGCTGGGCTGGGTCAGTTGGCGTTTCTGTGTGGAGTTTGCATGTTCTCCCTGCGTTCGTGTGGGTTTCCTCCGGGTGCTCCTGTTTCCCCCACAGTCCAAAGACATGAGGTACAGGTGAATTGGGTAGACTAAATTGTTCGTAGTGTGGATGTTTCCCAGAGATGGGTTGCGGCTGGAAGGGCATCCGCTGCGTAAAATCATGCTGGATAAGTTGGCAGTTCATTCCGCTGTGGCGACCCTAGATTGAGGGGTTGACCCTAGGTTGACCAGCCTGGTTTAAGAGGGGTTTTGGCCATTTCCAAGCTGGTTTCCAGTATTTCCAGCCTGGTCTTAGCTGGTCAGGCTGGAAAATGACCAGCTTAAACCAGCTGAAACCGGCTTGACCAGCCTGGTTTAAGCTGGACATAGCTGGTTTTGGCTGGTCAAGCTGGTTTTAGCTGGTCCACTCCCAGCCTGACCAGCTAAGACCATGCTGGAAATGGCTGGAAACCTGCTTGGAAATGGCCAAAACCCCTCTAAAACCAGGCTGGTCAACCAGCTAAAACCAGCCAACCATCTTAGGCTGGTTTAAGCTGGATTTTTCAGCAGGGTATATTTTAAAATTCTAAAACTAATTGAATAATAAAAATATTATTACATGCATTGTTAAGAAACCGACCCAAACGTTTAAATAGTGGCAGACCACATTACATGCTGTACTTAAAAAATGTTCTTTTCATAAATGCATAATATCAATAACACCTTGTTCTTGTATTATTATTTGACCAACATGTGTCATTTTTCTGCTTCAGCACAGGAGTTTTCCGGCTCACCAGTGCTGGAATGGGAGAAGTGGCCGGATGCAGATTGAAAGGTTTTCACCCCCACTCGAAAGACCCTCCTCTGTTCACTGTAAGACTTTTCTGAACCAGCTGTGAATATGAAAATCAGAAGCTAATTATGGATTTTGTTAAAACCATTGTGCTGAAAGCGAAACACATTTAGAGAAGTGAAACATTTAGATTTTTTTCTGTTTGCAGATTTGCAAGCACATTGTGGTGAAAGACTCGAAAACGACAGTCCTGGACCTCAGGTGACAGAGGAAGTTGGAAAATATCAGTATCAGCAAACCATTGAGAATTTCTATTTATATCTTTCTTTACTTGAAGGCTTTTTTGTATTTATTTATTTTACAAAAAGGTACTGTGACAGAACCCCTCAGCTGCGCAGTTTGCTGTGAGCAGGTTTAGTGAAGTTGGTGTTTTTTTAGGTCATCATCATGCCCTGTTTGTTCGTGGCCAGCATGTTCTAGTCCAGGGATGGGCAAACGTAATCCTGGAGGGCCGTTGTCCCTGCAGACTTTTGCTCCAACCCTAATCAAACACACCTGCCTTCAGCTTTTTAGTGATCTTGAAGACACTGATTAGTGTGTTCAGGTGTGTTTGACTAGTGTTGGAGCAATAGTTTGCTGGGACACCGACCCTCCAGGATCAAGTTTGCCCATCCCTGTTCTAGTTAGATCGTGTGTGGTATAATCGGACGGCCATTTTAGTTGTTTGTCCTCAAGATGGCGCCATTAATCAAGGCATACTGTACAATAAGGCTGCTACAATGTGAACTGTTTTCAGGACTTTTTCAAAATTGTGTATGATTTGCCTTTGATATATCACGTGCAGTTCTTTCTTTAACACAATATACTCTGAATAACCAATACTTTTTTGTTGTTTTTTTTTATAACAAAAATCTAACACATTTTTCTAATGAATGGCTAGAGTCTATTGTTATTATTTTTAATGGTCAAATTAATAAAGATGCAATATAATGCAGAAGATCCACTTTGAAATAATGCAATACAGACTTAAATTTAGGCTTTCGGTTCTGTTTAAAGACACTTTTTTTCCAATGACCCAATGTGATGTTGGCAAGTGAGCTTTTTTCCCTCTTTTTTTTTTTTTACAATGTGGATCTGGTTACAAGAAAGTGGTTTTTGAAAAGTATAAACAAGATTGAGATCTCTTAGTGCACACCAAAGCTCCTGTAACAGAACAGACCTGTTTACAGGTAACAGATTTCAGCCTTGACTGCACTAATCTCAGGGTATACTATTCCCTCATTTTAACAAACCAATTTTGTTTTGGTCTCCACTACTTTTGTGGTTTGAGAAGAAAGCTTTTTTTTTTGAGCAGTGGAAGATTGCGGGAGTGTTTGTTTTGTCCGTTGTGGATTGGATTGTTTCTGCAGTGTGTAGCTGTGTGTGCCAGTGGCTCCACTGATGCTGTGCTGTTGTGGCTCTTTGTGAACAGGACAGTACAAGGAGGCTTTTGTGTCTGTACAAGCACCATTCTTTCCTTAACGCCTTTGTTAATAAAAGTGACACGGATAACAAAAAATCTGGTTTCTCCTTGATACACAATGACATGATCTGTAAATGATCTCTAAATGAAAAATTTCAAAGCTAAATGATTCATATATTATGATGAAACGAGCAGTTTGATTCTTCACAGTCATGTAACAAGTCAAATGCTTCAACATGTCTGGTGTCTTTTGTGGGTTTGATGTTGTTTATTTAAATTTTGGGGGGTGTTAGGACATTTTTGACTTGCCTACATTCATTGAAATCAACTAATTTCTCATTATGTATGATTACTGGCAAATAAGGATTTATTTTTTTTTGTATTTCAGCAATATAATTAAAACAAATTTATGGCGGTTCATTCTGCTGTGGCGACCCCTGATAAATCAGCGACTAAACCAAAGGAAATTAATAAATGAAAATGAATTTAAGTGTATTAAAAATATAATACTATATAAAAACAATTAATTAAACATTAAAATAGTTAAATGAAACTCAAAAACTTGTATATATCACAAAGATGCACTGCATAACATTTAAAGATTGTATTTCCATGTTTTTTTCAGCCTGGGGAAAGCTGCTATTTTATAATTCTTTGAAATATGCTCTGCAGTTTTCCAAGACCATTGAAACCCTGTGTACACAGCCTTTATTAAATAAGTCTTAATTTTCCTCTGTTCAAGTACCCAATCAGGCCAACGTCCAGCTTTTCCAGGTTTTCCAGGTTTTTTGTTGTAGAACGATTTTTTGTTTTAATTAAAAAGATGTATATTTAGTAAATGCCCATGGTTTAATTTTTCTCTGTTTAGTAAACGGAGAAGATATAGTTATTAATATTATAGTTATTTGATAATATGAAAATTAATATTTGTTTTTATGTGTAGTAATTCATGCCATTATAATTATCATATACATATATAAACATGTAGGTATACAATTTCAAACATGAATTGACGTTCATTCATTCATTTTCTTTTCAGCTTAGTCCCTTTGTTAATCTGGGGTTACCACAGCGGAATGAACCGCCAACTTATCCAGCATATGTTTTACGCAGCCAAACCCAACACTGGGAAACACCCATACACTCTTGCATTCACACACACACACACACACACACACACACACTATGGCCAATTTAGCTTATTTAATTCACCTTTACCACATGTCTTTGAACTGTGGGGGAAACCGGAGCACCTAAAGGAAACACGGGGAGAACATGCAAACACCACACAAATGCCAACTGACCCAGCCGAGGCTCGAACCAGTGACCTTCTTGCTGTGTGTGATCGTGCTACCCTCTGCGCCACTGTGATGCCTGCATGAATTGACAATTGATAATAAAAAGATGACATTTTTTTTATATATATATATACTTTGTCAACACTACTGACGTTTTAACTGAAGCTAGTGGAAAAAAATTATTCGAAATTTAAAATATTATTTTGACCATTTGAAATTTTCTCAAAGAAAAAGGGAATTTTGTTAGACCTTTTGACGATACAAAAAAAAATAAATTCTTAAACAGCTTTTCTTTTCTTTTTTATTTTCTTTCAGCTTAGTCTCTGATTTGTCAGAGGTTGTCATAGCGGAATGAACCGCCAACTATTTCAGCATGTTTTATGCAGCGGATGCCCTATTTGCCGCAACCCAGTACTGGGAAACACCCATACACACTCTCATTCAAATGCACACTCATACCCCATGGCTAATAGTTTATTAAATTCACCTATACCACATGTCTTTGGACCAGAGCACCTGGAGGAAACCTGCAAACTCCATGCAGGAATAACAACTGGTCCAGCCGGGACTCGAACCAGAGACCTTCTTGCTCAATGCTAACCACTGAGCCACTGTGCCGCCTCATTTTTTTCACTTCTGATTTAGAATTTTTTTGTACTCTGTTGTGTTTTTTTTGTGTTTTTCTCTGTTTATTAAACCCGAGATGTGTGCAAAGCAATAAAAAGACAGTAAATGATTGCAGAGCTTTATTCCTTCATATGAAATCCAAACAGACTGCCTGAAAGCCGACATGCAGTTGTTTCCTCCTAGCATTTTAACGCAATAGGGAGAATAACACACCCTCCTCATCTCTGGAGTCTCACCACCCTAAAAAAAATCCCCTCAATCTTCTTTACTGGCAGCACGTTCAAGCTTAATAACCCAATTGAAAACACCTCTATATGGTCAGGACATAATTAAATCAAAACATTCAAACAGACGTGGGCAGTGCAAAGACAAAACAATAGAGGGAAGTAAAGGGCAGGTTCACAGTTTACAGGCTATGAAGCAATAGCAGAATTACGGGACCAGGAGGGGGCTGGAGGTGTTTTCTAGAAGCACTTGCGATGCACAATGGAGGGTCCGGCTTCATCATACTCCTGCTTGCTGATCCACATCTGCTGGAAGGTGGAGAGAGAGGCCAGGATGGAGCCGCCGATCCATACTGAGTACTTGCGCTCAGGCGGAGCGATTATCTGAGTATATACACAGTACAGTGAGTTTTGTGTTGTTGAGATACTACTATTAATATATTTTTTGAATCAGTAATTCAGAATACGTCACTCAAGTCATCTGTAGTAAATGTGTTGTCTGTTATTGATGGTAAATTACATGAGAAATTATAGTCAGAAACAGTATTGCACTGTAAAACCCAACAGTCAACTTTATCAAATGAAATGAGTGTAGTTCACTTAAAACTTACTGAAAGTTAATTCTACTCATTTGAAAAGAGTTTTAAACTCAGTGGTGAAGGTAATGACTTAATTAAATACCTCAGTACTTCAACTTAAATGGAGTAAGTTCACAGTACTCATTAGGATTAGTTTTTAAACTCAAATGGTTTGTTCCAATCGGTTTCCTCAGACGGTTGGAGTTGCCTTAACTTATTAGGTTTTACAGTACTCCGTTGGTTTGAGTCTTCATTTATTGGGTTTTACTGTGCTCAAATTGCTTTGTTTACTCAAATGGATTAAGATTGACTAAAAGTTAATTCTACTCATTTGAAAAGAGTTTTAAACTCAGTGTTGAAGGTAATGAGTTAATTAAATACCTCATTACTAGGCCCACACGGAATCTGCGCGCGTAGAATTCTGCAGATTTTCAGCAGAATTCTGCAGATTTTTAGCCCATCATTAATTCTGTTTATTTACTTGAGTAAACGTGTGTAAATTTAAATTTTTTAAGGTTTTTTATTAATTACAGTAATATCATTGACTAATGTGAAAATGTTCATATTAGTGCATTAATGATGCAGTTTGTAAAGTCATATTTTCTGTCTTTTAGTAGATTTTAGTATATTATATGAGAGACTTGCTTTGTTTACCAAATAAAGTGAATCTAATTGGATTTGCATTTTAAACATTAAATAAAAGTTAAAAAGGTATTTTTATTTCACATATTAAGGTTTTAGTTATTATGAGACTTCCAAAATAATTCCGCAGAAATCTGCAGATTTTTACCAAAATTCTCAGCAGAAATTGCAAAAAACCTCCACAGATTCCGTCTGGCCCTGCTCATTACTTCAACTTAAATGGAGTAAGTTCACAGTACTCATTAGGATGTTTTTGAACCTAAATGGTTTGTTGCAATCAGTTTCCTCAAATGGTTTGAGTTACCTTACCTTTTTGGGTTTTACAGTGTAGTTATGTAGTCAGTAATGTTTGCTGAATACTTTTTAGTAACATTCACCATCATATTGATCTAAACTGTTATATAGATGGAGCGAAAAAGGGGTTAGTTCACCCAAAAATGAAAATTCTGTCATCATATTCACCCTTCACTTGTTTTGAACCATTATGAGTTTCTCTCTTCTTTTAAACACAGAAGAAGATATTTTGAAGAAATCTGAAAGCCTGTAAATATTAACTTCCATAGCGGCAAAAATGAATACTATGGATGTTAATGGTTACAGGTTTTCATCTTTATTTAAAATATCATCTTTTGTGTTACACAGGAGAAAGTTTTGAAACCAAATGATGAGATGAATGGTGAGTAAATATTGAGTTTATTCAAATTTTTGGGTGAACTATCCCTGCAGGCACAGGATGTCAATATAACATCATATTGAGGTTGTACCTCAACGTACACCAACGTCGTGGGGACGTTGGGCTACTGTTTGGAAATGAAAATCAGGTTGACGTCAGAACCTAAGGTCAGACTGACGTCAACGTCCATGCTAAAATCAACCTAAAATCAATCAAATATCAACGTCTAATCATGTTACATGTTGACGTTGTGTGGATGTTACCACTATGACATCTATCAGACTTACTGGTCACTTTCCAACACAACCTAAAATCAACCAAATATCAACTCCATTTGATGACATTTTCAGACATCAAAACACGGTTCTTAGACTCTGGCTAGACATTGAATTTTGGTCATTTATGTCATGACCTAAATCTAACCTAATAATAACGTCTTATGATGTTGTGTGCCTGCTGGGATCCCTTTAAATAAGAACAAGCAAGTTAAAGCGCTATTTAAACATTGCTAATGCAATTTTTTTTAATACTGTGGATTCATTTTTATCTGTTTAAATTGTAGTTTTAAGATACACAACTATTTTTGTTTATTTCAAAACACAATGGAAGCAGCTTTGAGACACAAAACCTAAACCTCGAACTGAAGCAATAATCACTTTTTTTAACTACAGCAGATCTCCCACATTTGTAGCTAAACAAAAAAATCTAATCACTGCAGTCCATTTGTTTTAGTATTTAGAAAAAAAAAGCTTGAATGATTTAATGAATCACAATTTTTGAACAATAACTAATATCGCCCTTCTGAAATAATCGATTGAACTATTTAATTTGTAAGAACTAAAAAAAGTAAATGTTTGTAAAAGAAAATTGTGTTATTTCCATGTCAGATGCTCTCCCTGTGATCGTACACAACCAAAGTGTCCTTTAAAAATAAGTTTGTATATGTGTTTGATTAACAATAAAATATGCGGTTGTGAATTAGCCTTAATTGTAAAGCTTTATGGTAACACTTTATTTTGATGGTCCATTTGAGTATTAGTAGACTGTCTGCTTAATATCTATTGATACAAACATTCAACAGACATTAAACTGACTATAAGAAACTTTGCAAGTACATGTCAACTTACACTAACCCCAACCTAACAGTCTACTTATAATCTAATGAGAATTAGTTGGCATGTTAAATTCAACAAACGGAGCATCAAAATAAAGTGTGAGCAGCTTTATTTTAATGATTGTATCGTATATTCATAACCAGCCTGTGCTAACCTTGATCTTCATGGTGCTGGGGGCCAAAGCAGTGATCTCCTTCTGCATCCTGTCTGCAATGCCCGGGTACATGGTAGTACCGCCAGACAGCACATTGTTGGCATACAGATCCTTACGGATGTCAATGTCGCATTTCATGATGCTGTTGTAGGTGGTTTCATGAATGCCAGCAGATTCCATTCCTAACAACAAACAATGTTAATGTCTAAAAACAAATGTTATTTTTTTATATCCGTTTTCATAATCATGTTTTTATTGTACAGCAGAGAGTTCATTTGCAAAATAAAAAAGATTTATGAAAAATAATAAAAAAATTGTGTTATTTGTTTCTCTTCAAATGCATCATTAAGCATTTATATTTAGTGCTGCCAAACGAATAATCACGATTAACCAATTTCCAAAATAAAAGTTTGTATTTGCATAATGTATGTCTACTCAATGTGTGTAAATATAGTGTATATGCTGTATATAAATAAAATATATCAAAATGCAAAAAAAAAACATTTATAAAAATACAATATTACATATATAAGATATATAAATACAAGCTATTATTTTGGATGCAATTCATCGTAATGAATCTTATATCAAGGTGCTGTGAATTGATTGTTAAAAAAAGAGACGAGAGATTACCGATGAAGGACGGCTGGAACAGTGTCTCAGGACAGCGGAACCTCTCATTGCCGATGGTGATGACCTGTCCATCGGGAAGCTCGTAGCTCTTCTCCAGGGAGGAGGAAGAGGCAGCGGTGGCCATCTCATTCTCAAAGTCCAGAGCCACGTAGCACAACTTCTCCTTGATGTCACGGACGATTTCTCTTTCAGCTGTAGGTGAGACACAAGAGTCATTCAGGAAATTAATCAAACTAATTATTGATTTCATTTACCAATTCTTTTTTTTAGAATTGTTAACTTGTACTAATTGGAATATATCTGTTATTTTTCTTATCACATTGGCAATATTTTCTGGTAAGACACAAATCCCACAAATATATACTCACTCACTCACTCACTATACTGTTGAATAATTCAGACTATATACAGTTAAAGTCAGAATTATTAGCCCTCCTCTTTATTTTTTCCCCCAATTTCTGTCTAACGGAGAGAAGATTTTTTTCAACACATTTCTAAGCATAATAGTTTTAATAACTTATCTCTAATAACTGATTTATTTTATCTTTGTCATGATGACAGTAAATAATATTTGACTAGATATTTTTCAAGACACTTCTATGCAGCTTAAAGTGACATTTAAAGGCTTAACTGGGTTAATTAGGTTAACTAGGGAGGTTAGGGTAATTAGGCAGGTTATTGTATAACGATGGTTTGTTCAGTAGACAATAGGAAAAAAAGAGCTTAAAGGGGCTAATAATTTTGACCTTAAAATGGTTTTAAAAAAGTAAATGTGCTTTTATTCTAGCCGAAATAAAAAACCAAAAAGACTTTTTCAGAAAGAAAAAATATTATCAGACATACTGTGAAAATTTCCTTGCTCTGTTAAACATTATTGGGGAAATATTAAAAAAAAAAAGAAATTCAAAGGGAGGCTCAAATTCTGACTTCAACTGTATGTATATACTGTACATACTGTATGTGTCCAAACCCACCAGTGGTGACGAATGAGTAGCCTCGTTCAGTTAGGATCTTCATGAGGTAGTCAGTGAGATCACGGCCGGCCAAGTCCAAACGCATAATAGCATGTGGAAGAGCGTAGCCCTCATAAATGGGTACATTATGGGTGACACCATCACCAGAGTCCAGCACAATGCCTGTTTCAGAAGAAGAAAGCGCTTGTTAATGTGCAGCTTTGAGGGCAAGCGTGAGCTGTGACCTGTTTGACAGGAGATCTGACCTGTTGTACGTCCAGAAGCATAGAGAGACAGCACTGCTTGAATAGCTACATACATGGCTGGAACATTGAAGGTCTCAAACATGATCTAAAAAAAGTCAGAACAGCACTGTTAATGAACAGCCAACAATCAAACAACAGTTTTCAAAAGTTCACACTTAGCTGATGGTTGATTATAAAGATTCTCGAGCCCGGGGCTCCATTCCTTTTGTAGAGTGAGAGGGGGTTTTGAGCTCAGGTAGGTCTCGAGAACTTCCCTTGCTTGTTAATAGTGAATGCAAATAATAAATAACCATGGAGAGAAATGTTGCTGATTAATCGCACGTCTTTGGAGTGGATTGGTTTGGTCAATTTACTTATGTTACATGTTTTTTTTGGCCTGTGGGAGGAAACTGAAGAGTCACGGGGGAGAACATGTAAACTCCGCACAGAAATGTCAACTTGGCCAGGTAAAGACTTGAACCAGTGACATTCTTGCTTTGAGGCAATGGTGCTAACCACTGGGCCTTCGTGCCACCCTGTCAAGGAAAGGGGAGGAGTAGGGGTGGAAGGGGGGATTCTTCAAAACGAAGGTGGCTAAGGTAAGATACTCTGGTTATTTATAGCGATTTAGGAATCATCTGATTGGTGGATCATTCATTAGCTTTACCGGCCGCAGTCAATCATAAGCTCGTGATCCTCTCGAAATTAGTTTATAAATAAACTTCACTTCAGATTTATTAAATGGCAACCAAAAAAATGGTCCGGATTGTTGGTCCTGAGACTTTGTAATAAAATCTCAAGGTCAAAAACCACACATGAGCCAATGTTTTTTTAATGGGTAGTTTAAAATGATTTGCAAGTTGAATCATGTCATAACTTAAAAAATAAAAATAAAATATTGATAATAGCATAATACTAGCAAAGACAAAATACTAGTTTCTATTTATTTGAGTAATGAAGATTGCCCTGCGAGCTTGCGGTTTTAAAAACTTTTTTGGTGCGTTAATCTTGTCAATAATATTATTCAAAAGGTCATGATTCGCACTCATTAAATAATTGCTTGGTACAGTTTTTATTTTACATTCTTTGGGTGATAGGATTTTGAAGAAACTGTACCAAGCAATTATTTAATGAGTGCGAATCATGACCTTTTGAATAATAATTTCTATGTATTAAAACACTGTTCTTTTTAAACTTCATATTTAATAGAGAATCTTGAAAATATTATAATCTGTTTTTGATGTTGATACACACACTCATTCATTCATTTTTGTTCGGCTTAGTCCCTTATTTGGAGTTGCCAGAGCAGAATGAACCACAAACTATTTCAGCAAATGTGTTATATGCAGCGGATGTTCTTCCAGCACTACACACTATTGCCAGTTTAGTTTATCCAATACATTTATACCCCATGTCTTTGGACTGGAGCACCCAGAGGAAACCCATGCAAACTCTGGCACAACACACAAACTCCACACAGAAATGTCGACTGGCCCAGCTGAGACTCGAGCCAGTGCCGTTCTTGCTGTGAGATGACTGTGCTAACCACTAAGCCACCATGCCACCTACTGTAATACTAAAAACTCCAATAAAGGCTGCTGAAAAGTCAGCTTTGCCATGACAGAAATAAGTGAAGTTTATTTATAAAATAATTTCGAGAGGATCATGTGATTATGATTGAACACGACTGGTTCTGCATTAACTAGTTATAATCCACCAATCAGACGATTCCTAACCCACTATAAAGAGCCAGGGTTTCTCACTACAGTCATCTTCGATTTGAAGAATCCCCCCTTCCACCCCTACTTCTCCACCTTTCCCTTCATAGGGCGGCACGGTGGCCCAGTGATTAACACTGTTGCCTCACAGCAAGAACGTGATAGGTTCTAGTCCTTTAACGGGCCGGATGTCGTTTCTGTGTGAAGTTATCATGTTCTTCTCGCGCTCGCTTGGGTTTCCCGCAGGTTCTCCGAACATGCACTACAAGTGAATTGATCAATCTAAATTTAGCACTACAGTCAAACTCTCATCCAACAGCATATCTCTTCTTTAGCATTCATTTTCTGACATCAGCTCTTTTTAAAAAAAGGGGGAGTTCTCGAGATCTACCTGAGCTCAAAGCTCGCCTCTCGCCCTGCAAACTGGAGGGAACCCAAGGCTCGAGGATCTTATGAGCTCAGGGCTCTCTCCCGGGACAGCATGCCAAACTTGCTTTATAATCAATCATCAGCTAAGTGTGAACTCTTGAAATTATTTACATTATTTAACATCATTACTGGCAGAGGTGTAAGAGTTTTTGTAAACACAAACATTAGAACAAAACCAAGCATGACGATTTGGATCGGAAACGACAGAATTAACACAGATTTGTTGTCCTAAATTCAGTGGTGTGTAAAGCAACGAAAGTTACAAATACTCAGATTACTGTAACTGAGTAGTAATAAATTTTATTAAAAAAATAAATAAATTTGGGGTCGCCACAGTGGAATGAACCGCCAACTTATCCAGCATATGTTTTACGCAGCGATTGTCCTTACAGCAACAACCCAACACTGGGAAACACCCATACACACTCCTTCACACACATACACTACGGACAATTTAGCTTATTCAATTCACCTATATACTGCATGTCTTTGGACTGTGGGGGAAACAGGATCATCCGGAGGAAAACCACGCCAACACACAGAACACACTTCTGACCCACCCGGGGCTCGAATCAGCGACCATCTTGCTGTGAGGCGATCTTGCTACTTACTGCGCCACCGTGACGTCCTGCGTAGTAATTTTATTAAACATTTTTAAAAATGTGCACTTATACGTTTATTGTAGTGCTTTTACTGAGCTATCTTCCTTCAACCAGTAGTCACTACTTTACACTGTTTGCTTATTTTTTCTTTTGTCTACGGAAATCGGCTAAGTACAATAATCAGACCCTTGATTCTCATCAAATCAAATCATGTATAGAAAAATATAATTGCATCAGACAAAATTGACCATCAGACACGGACACCTTATAAATGTTGCATGTACAGTGTGGAAGCATTAAATGTGTCCAAGAAAATGCTAAACTGTTACACGCAACAACCTGGAGACTGTTTAGACTGCATGCCACCGATGATGCCTATTGTATTATTACTGAAATTGTACATGAACAAATTGCTTCTATTCTATCAATGCTGTACGAGCTGGTTTGTGATGCCAACTGTTGGACACTTGTAGCTTGTTAGTCAGAGTTCAAAATACAAAACCTAAGCATTAACTTACTGTCACAGCAAGACTTTTGTCCCTTAGGTTATACAGTTTTTTACATGCAAATGCAGCAATCTGCTTTCATTTGGTTCATTATTCACTCATATTTATCTCACGTCCTTGAATGGCAAAACATCGAAGTTACGTAATATATTTAAGGGCTGCTTTTCACTCATGCTATGAGTAGTATGTAAAACAAAACTCTACTTGCACTATTTTCTACAAGTAATGTTACTTTTTCTTAAGTACAATCTTTCAGTACCATTTTCACCATTGCTTAAAATTTGAGGAATGGGAATCTATAGGGCTATATTATATTATACAGTTCAAATCAGAATTATTAGCCCCCCTTTGATCTTTTTTAAGTATTTCCCAAATTATTTTTATCAGAGGAAGGGAATTTTCACAGTATGTCTGATAATATTTCTTCTTCTGTCTTATTTGTTTCAGTTCGGCTAGAAAAAAAAACAGTTTTTAATTTTTAAAAAAACATTTTAGGGTCAAAATTATTAGCCCTTTTACTGCAAAAATACTTTTCTTACTTAGATTTTTTGTCTTGTTTCTAGTCCAAATATCAAAAAACATTTTGGCAGGCAAAATATAATGTCTTGTTTTCAGAAATAATATGCCAATATTAAATCAGTTTTTCCTTAAAACAAGCAAAATAATCTGCCAATGGGGTAAGCTAAATAATCTTGTTTTTCCTTTTGACATACGATTATTTTGCTTACCCTATTGGCAGATTATTTTGCTTGTTTTAAGAGAAAAACTCACTTAATATTGGCATATTATTTCTTAAAACAAGACAACATGTTTTGCTTGTCTAGAAAATTCTTCTTGATTTAAGAATTTTTAGATATTTGGACTAGAAACAAGACAAAAAAATCTAAGTAAGAAAAGCATTTTTTGCAGTGTTATTTTTTTTTCTCTCCTATAGTCTACAGAACAACCTATCATTATACAATAACTTGCCTAATTACCCTAACCTGCCTAGTTAACCTAATTAACCTAGTTAAGCCTTTAAATGTCACATTAAGCTGAATAGAAGTGTCTTGAAAAATATCTAGTCAAATATTATTTACTGTCATCATGGCAAAGATAAAATAAATCAGTTATTAGAGATAAGTTATTAAAACTATTATGACTAGAAATGTGTTGAAGAAATCTTCTCTCCGTTAAACATAAATTAGGGAAAAAAATAAACAGGGGGGCTAATAATTCTGACTTCAACTGTATAATATTAGGTCTTTATTAGAATATTTGATTTCAGATTAAATTTATATTACATGACTTTTATATTTTGTTGACTTTTATAAATTGCACCTACAGGCATACCTGAAACATGTATGATATAATCGTTGTGATATGATACAAACAATAATGTATAATTTATTAGCAAATTTATAGCAATTTTATTAGCAATTTTATGAAGCAAATTTTATGTATAGTTTATTTGCAAGCCTTAACCTCTATGGCTCATCTGTATGCACTTCATGCATTATTTAGCACTGACACATGATATACAGTAGTGAAATTCCACAAAGTAAAGTGCTGCAGGTGTTTTGTGATACTCGTGTAGGCGTATCTCAAAGCTTGATCTCAACAACGTGATTGTTTAAAGTAAAATCTGCACGTTTTCTCTGCATAAGTTTCTTATTCATAAGAATTCAGCTCTAACCTGTTGTCTTTAGGCTTTAAAAAATGTTCTTTAGAGTGTAGTTATTGTATTTAAATGTTATTTTAGCATTTAATTTCAAAACATAATAGCTGCTTGCCATCTAATTATATTAAAATGATAAATGAGCTTTAAATTCTTTATTTTTTTAGGAACAGGATTCATGAAAAAGCTTTTAGAGAATCAATTTAGTTTCTTTTTAAATAGATAATAAATCTCTCAATATTCAGAATAGGTAACTAAACTAAGTAATGTAAGTGCTGCATTTTATTTAAAAAATATATTGAATTAATTTGAATGAAGTAGTTGTATTATGAAGTCGTGTACAAACTGTCCAATGAATCCTTGTTTTTGAACAAATTTGCTGAACTCACTTAACTTCACTTGTTAATTTCTGAAAGCAAACTTCTGGACGAAACCACTATACATGGTGTAATGCTTCAGTTTATACACTATTTGATAAGTCAAGCTATTTTCGAAAATAATTTTGATCGCGCTTTAAGTTTTATCAACGATTATCCTACATCATTGGGTTATTGACCTAATTTTTCGTGTACGAGAGGGCGCAGCCATTTGAATCTCTTGTGCTCAAGACTTCAGGTCTCATTCACTTCCATTCATTTATAGACGTTAAAACAGCTCGTTACACTGCTTGATGTTGCAAACTGATATTTTCTTATTATATTATTCTGCTTTGTCAGTATAATCATGCACACACTTGTTCGGGGTTAAAGTAAATAAATGTTTCTCTAAATGGTTGGTGTTATCTACAGGGTCACCTCAAGAATGTGTCCTTTCTCCTGTACTATTCAGTCTGTACACAAATAGTTGTAGGAGTATTTTTTTAGTAATAGGTACATTTAAAAATTTGCTGACGATTCTGTAATTGTTAGTTTGTTAAGTGAGGAAGACTCCACGCACGGTCCTGTAATTGATTATTTTTCCAGCTGGTGTCAGGAGGCTTTCTTACATGTGAATGTTCTTAAGACTAAAGAGATGACTATTGATTTTAATTCTAAGAGAAGACATAGGATCAGTATAGGTATCTGGGAACTGTTTTAGATAATAAATTGTCCTTTTCTGTTAATACTAATTTTTTGTGTAAGAAGGGGCAACAAAGACTATACTGCTTACAGAAATTAAGATCTTTTAATATAGATAAATCACTCATGTGCATGTTTTACCGTTCATACATTCAGTCTCTGTTATCCTTTTCTTTGCTTTGTTGGTACAATTCTCTAAGTGTGAAAAATAATAGTTGTTTGGAGAAAAAATTGTGAACCTAGGAGGGAAAATAACAGGGAGAAAACAGATGACCATGGCACAGTTATACCATAGACAAGTTTTGAGTAAAGCTCAGAGTATTCTGTCAGATGAATCCCATCCTATGCACCACAAGTTTTATCTTCTGCCTTCTGGTATTCGATATAGAACTCCTATTAGTAAAACAAATTGGTTTAAACTTTCATTCATCCCCTCAGCTGTAAAGTTTTTGAATTTAGGGTAGAATTGTATTGTCCAATATGTTTTTGTGTATTATGTGTGACATGCTTGTATGCTGCAACCAAATTGCCTTCGGCAATTGAATAAAGACTGACTGACTGACTGTTTGTAGAGCAAGTAGTTTGACAGTTTTCTGCCATTTATTACTTCTAGTCATTTCTCCCATACACTAAAAAATATATATATATTTTTGCTTGTTCAAACTACTTAATTAAAATGAGCTGAAACAACACAGTTCATGACATTTCATTGGGACAACTTAATTTTTTATGTTCATTCTACATACATTTGTTACAAGTGTTAACTTAATCAATTTGTGTTGGGGCAACATGAATGAATTGTGTGGAACCCTGCATTTTTTACAGTGTAGGCAACAGAATCGGAAGTTCTAAAACAATCGCAAAAACGAGCGCACTTCCACATTTTAAGTCAATGCTGTATTTTTAAGGTTTCTTTTCCACATTTTGTTTACTATAAGTTACATTGCAATCAAATGCCAACAAATTCTCATAATAGCATTAGTAGTTTGTAAGGTTAGCAAGTCTAGGAAGGGAAGGCTTTGGCCTACACCTTTTTCAGTAACTTTGGTTTACTATTTGTTTAGTAAATATACATTAGTGAGAACCGAAATAAAACTGATTGAATTGAATAGAAATTAAATATATTCTGTCAGCTTATAGTCTCTGCAAAATTAGTGGACAGTTAATTAATAAGGGCTGTGCAAAATGATGATGAAAATACTGTATGGACAAAATAAAAAGTCTACCGTTTCATATTATGTTCTATTGTTTATTTCGTAGTGCAATATTACAAACTTACATTGCAATGTTACAATATTACATAGTGATGCTGACAGAAACATTGTGAACAATGTTTACATTTTATTTAGCAATGTTTGTTATTTTCATGTTGGACCTGTAATCAATGGTTTTTGAAAAAAAATCATATTTATTTAAAATTTCTACACTTTTTCATCAAACATTTGCCTTTAAGCTCTAAATAATGTGAGAAAAGTATTGAACAAATACACATCTGAGTATATATTTTAAGATTTAAAAAAGAAATAGTCCTTTACATTTGGTCATTAAACAAACTATTAATGGATTGAAATGAAAGAAATGGTACTACATCGATATATATTATTATCATCAGTGTATGACTTATTTTGTGGTATGAGATCTTTGTCATATAGTCCAGCCTTACTGTTAATACTTAGAGAATTAGTTGGCATGAGGTTGTAAGATATCTTATATTCTACAAAATGTGTAAATCACCCATCATGGTGTTTCTCAGTGACACCTCTAACCTGGGTCATCTTCTCCCTGTTGGCTTTAGGATTAAGTGGGGCTTCTGTCAACAGAGTGGGGTGTTCCTCTGGAGCCACACGGAGCTCGTTGTAGAAAGAGTGATGCCAGATCTGTTGAACATAAACAATGGACAACAATGAACAAACTTCTACCGCATTAAATATTAAGAAAATAGACAGGCAAATGAACTATTTTGTGTGGAGATTGAAAGCTGATTCTCATAATTACAGCTTGACAAACATCACATTCATTTTGTGAATAATACCATCTGCTGTGTGCATGTGTTAAAATATGACACCATGTGGTGTGAAATAAATGACATTGGAATGTTTTCAAAGTATGAGTAAGAGTTATTTGGAAAAATGCTCTTGCGTAATTTAGATGTAAAACAAATATTGTATGTAATATGGAAATATAGTACTCTACTGTGGAAAGATTTTAGAGAGCTTTGTTTACCAAAATAAGATATTTTTAGTGGACTGTTTAGTCTTGTGTGCTTATTTGCAATAATCTTGTTTAGGTTTGTTTCTGTTGGCTTGCTTGATAGGATCTGCTTACTTTTTCCATGTCGTCCCAGTTTGTGATGATTCCGTGCTCGATGGGGTACTTGAGAGTCAGGATTCCCCTCTTGCTTTGCGCCTCATCACCAACGTAACTATCTTTCTGCCCCATTCCAACCATCACTCCCTAAGGGAAAAAAAAGTGAAACCGTAGACGGCCCAACAAAAATAAGCGAGTGACTTCCAACTAACTCTGTCTTGATCTCTTACATACTTGAACGTAGACAGTATGGGCTGGAGTCCAACTTTCCACAAATATTTAGATTCAGTTCAATAATAAAAAGTAAAATGCAGTACATAACATGAATGTTCGCAGTAGGCCAGTTTTAAATGAATTTGCACATTAAGCTATAGCTTACCTGATATACGAGCTAAATCTATTCAATCACAAAGTATTTTTGTTTTAATGTACTTTCAATCAAGTCAAAAATAAATATATATATATATATTTTTTTTTTTTTTTATTGCATACTGAAAGAGTTACAAACTGTAACTGTCCACTACAGTGAATCATCATGCATCAACACTATAAAAAAACCTATTTATTTGTCTGAAAAAACAAAGAAACATATTTTTAAAACATTAAATATACACACCATTTTTTTTTCAGAAATAGGCTCACTTTACAAGTCACCTAATGTTGAGTTTTACCACTATTTGTTTCCATGAGCCGATCTTTAGATCTGGAGGGAGCACTTTTAGCTTAGCTTAGCATAAATCATTGAATCGAATTAGACCATTAGCATCTCACTCAAAAAAAAAAACTTTTGATAATTTTCCGATTGGCTGAAAGAATTAAAAAATTGTCAAATTCAACTGTTTAACTCTAGCTGACTTGTAAAATGAACCTATTTCCAAAAGAGTAAAGTGTTCCTTCAACTACGGGTCAATAATGAGATAACTAACAACAGAAGACAACAGAGATGATTAAATAACATTTTGTCTTGAAATTCATTTGAATAAAAAAATAGACCTTTTGTTTTTTTAATGAAATACACAAGCACACACATCCTCTTGCCACACACTTGCAATCATATACATATGCTTTTTGTCTGCACTTTTATGTGACATAATAGACTCTTTTCACATTTCCAGGTTTCGCAGCAGCAGAAGTCATCATAGTTGGATAAACTTAGAGCGCAGTGAATCGGAGAGTATAACAAATAATTTTAATACAATCCTATTTGCTGAAATAATAAAAGAACAACGCAATGATGGTGTTATCAAGACTTTCCAAAAAAATAGAGTGAGACTGATGATGGCAGCTAGAGGAGAGAATAACGTCAAATTTACTCTCATCCCTATAGACGCTGCATTAGAAACACTATGCATAAGCGCTAATTAGGTTTTTTTTTTGTAACTTGACGCAAAGATGATATACATACATTAATGCATATAAATGTTCATACTGTTTTTTTTTTATCAACATATTAAAAACTTTCAAGGATTTAAGATTATGATGTCCAATAAACACGTCATAACACTCTTGTGAAAGGGTCAATATTTAAATGGAAGTACTGGAAACATTACAGGAAGCAATAACATATCAAATCTGAAGACTATTTAATATTTGTGTTTAATAAAACTATTCACCTCTAAATCCTACCATAATTTAAACTAAAATCACAAAATAAGGCAGAATAAATGCCCAATATATAGGCACAATATATTGTTATATATATAGATATATAGTTATATATACAGTGCTCAGCAAAAATGAGTACACCCCATTTTGAAAATGAATACTTTTATCCTTTTTTCAGTAAATATAGGTCAAATATTTTGGTGCATTTGAACAAAACAGATTTATTAAAAAGATATAATAAAGAATAATATTTTATTCACTGAACATCTTTACAAATGCAATTAGACTATAAAAGATCAGACTTTATAATAGATTATACGTTTAAATTCATGCAAAATATTGCAAAAAAAATTACAAACTGCAAAATTTCAACAAAATCTTTTTTGTTGTTTGTTTCTTTTTGATTCTCGTATTTAATATTTTTCCCTAACACATACATTTGAGGAACAAATTTTTGGACAATATTGTAAGTTATTTTGTTAGATTAGCTCCAGATTTGGCTTTAGTACTTTATCTAATGTATTTGCACAAACATAATATTTTAATGCATCCTACAGAAAATATGAATTTAAATAAAAGATTTGTGAGGGGTGTACTCATATATGCTGAGCACTGTATTGTAAATAAGTTTGCTGTCAAAGAATGAAATGTTTTTTTTTCCTAGATCGGTTTTGTTCTGTTTTCATTGTACTCTTTTATCCATTCGCCATTTTGAATTCATTATTCAAATGCTCAACTGAACAACGGGATATACAAACAGTTATTAAATGAAATTGTAGAAACTCTTTGGAAGTTTATGATGCTACAACTTATATGGTTGAAAATGTTTTCCAAATATCTGTCCCCTTTAGGGTTAAAAGTACACTTATGATGGACTGCAGTGATTATTGCTCCCCTAGTGGTACAGTAGGTGGTTTACCTGATGTCTAGGACGTCCCACTATGGAAGGGAACACTGCTCTTGGAGCATCATCCCCGGCGAAGCCTGCCTTACACAGTCCTGACCCGTTGTCACAAACCAAGGCAGTGCTTTCTTCGTCATCACACATTTTCAGCTCAGATTTCCTTCCTTACTCCAACAGGAGACAATCACTGCAAAAAAAAAAAATCATCATTGTTTATGTATTTTGAGTTATAATGGTCCATGACAATAATGTGTTAATGTATTGTTAATTTCAGGACTCTTTTGCTCCCAGGGGTGAGCTAAATCCTATTTTGGAGACATTTCATCCAAACTGGAAAAATAGTTCTTTAAAAGTTTTTTGTTTTTTTAGTCATCAAAGTCAGAAGTCGGAAACAACCATATATGTGTGTGAGAGTTTTGTGTGATATGACTCAGAAAAGTATTGACCGCACCCATAAACTATGAATAGGAATAATAGGAATTCAAGCTGTTCCTGCTATGTCCATTCATAAACTAATTGATGACTATCTTTCGTTTTCCTGGTAAGCATTAAGGAAGAAGTTTTGATTTTAAGTGTCAACTTTGCATTTACATTATTCACATTTAATGATTCAAACTTTTGTATAATAAAAGATACTATATATATATATATATATATATATATATATAT
>CAIGQZ010032280.1:6961810-6976009 GCA_903798205.1 Danio tinwini
TCAAATGTTATTTGAAACCATACTTTTTAAAAACAGTACTTTTGCAAATGTGACATGGACATTGCAATGTCTCATCTTCACCATATACAGTAGCTGTTCTGATAAAGTATACATGGTTCTAATTCAATATGTAAAATGAAGCATGTCAAATGTTAAGATGTAAGAGACCTTTACCTGAACTGTAGCTTTGAATTATTAGCTTAGTATAAACTTGCAAACCTCCAGCTTGACTGATTATAACATCAACATTGCTTGTATGTGCACTTGGAAATACAATGCAGTTGTCAAAATATCAAAATCTAAAACACTTTATAATGCATCTCTTTAAGTCTTTAGGTTGGAACCAAAATCACTGAGTAGGAGCCAGATCTTGTATTTGTCTGTACTTGTAAAGGAAGTTGCACAATGTGCCGTTTTGGTTCAGTAACCCCAATGGCAACATCAAAGTCCAACCCTTTTGTTCTTACAGAATTACACAAGAATCACGAGGATGTGTAGGAAAGGAGAAACTCAAATTTTAGCGCACTCTCACTTTTACTGTTTCTCTTTGTTCTCTTTCCTTCTTCACTTTTTCCTTTGGGTAACAATGGCTGTCTGTGCTTGTCTGACTCACAGAGCAAAGTCTCCTGTAGGTGAGTATTTAAGATTCTTTTGGTGTCACACATAAATATCACACATTTCAGATCACTGGAAAATCACATTTTACAATGTCACATTCTGTGAAAAAAACAACACTGCAGAACTGATTTAATCTTTTATCTCAGTTTTTCCTCCAGCACCACGTGTTGAAGTCCCCCATGTCTCTGGAAACCCACATCTGGGTGTATGCAGATAGCAGGCAAGCTTTACCACCAGTTATCTCTCTTTGCTTTCACACTAGTAGACTATTTTATGGGGACTCATATTTATAATATTATTGTCCTAGGGGAGGCATGGTGGCTCAGTGGTTAGCACTGTCATCTTGTCACAAAGATATACACAGGAGACCCAAATGCAAGTTAAAAATCAAGATGGTTTATTAAAAGAGTCACAACTGGTTTGATCTCACCAGATATAGTGTTGAGCAAGGGTGCTCACACCGGGAATGCAAACGCTCCACAGAGAATAAAGTTCATCCGAGAAATAGCACCAGATAGAAGTGATATCTCACCAGCTATCGAGGGAAGGGGAAAGTTAGCGGTAGGTAGCAACTCTCCGGAAAATCGACACTCTTACCAGCGGTAAAGTTCATCAGAGTAGCAGATTGGGATGACGTCTCTCAAAGATAATGTTGTCATCAGAGCAGGCAGAAGTAACAACATCAAAGAAACGGAGACGTGCATAAGGTCCACAAGAAACAGGCTAAGTCGGAGAGCCTCCACCACCGCGAGCGAGAGAGTCTAACAGAAGCAGAAACAGGAGTGAACAAACAACAAACTGATCTGACTTTAAAGGGACTGTTTCAAATGGGTTTATTAATCATTCTTACTGTTCAATGAATGCAAACTGTCATAGGTTATTAAATACGCAAACCCCTCACTGCATGCTAGCTGCAGTGCTAATTCCTGCAGCACGAGGACTTTATGATTGTTTATGAGCGTCAAAAGTGGCTGATCTGTTTGGCAAAATATTTGACTGCGTGTCACTGCATCCCAAACGACTAAAATTATATAACAATATAAAGAAATCTCCACTGTGCTGAGCGAGAGTGCTTCTTAAACTGAACAGCGCATCATCGATGACATAAGCGCGCTCAGGCCCGAATGCAATGTGAGTGCGGGTCGTCGGGAGAGACGGGAGGGGGGACAAGCATACTTCGGCCCGGTTCAAGGCAACTGTACAAAGTGTGAGTACGCCCTCAGTCCATCATGAGCTTCCAGCTGTGTGTGTAATCAGGAAGTTCCTCAAACTGATTCCTCTGTTTGAATTATAGTTTGAGCATTTGATTTGTCATTTAAATATTACAGGATTTTACTGAGTTGTTTAAACTTCCAAATATATATATATATACATACACAGTTGAAGTCAGAATTATTAGCCTCCCTGAAGTATTAGCTGCTATTCATTTACAGGAGCTGCTATTTATTTTTCCCCAATTTCTGTTTAACAGAGAGAGAAGATTTTTTTCAACACATTTCTAAACATAATAGTTTTAATAAATCATTTCTAATAACTGATTTCTTTTGTCTTTGTCATGATAGCAGTAAATAATTATTTTACTAGATATTTTTCAAGACACTTACAGCTTAAAGTGACATATAGCACTATACAGCTCAAAATGACATTTAAAGGCTTAACTAGGTTAATTAGGTTAACTAGGCAAGTTAGGTTAATTAGGCAAGTTATTGTATAATGATGGTTTGTTTTGTAGACAATCGAGAAAAAATATAGTATAAAGGGGCTAATAATTTTGACCTTAAAATGGTTTTAAAAAAATTAAAAACTGCCTTTATTCTAGCCAAAATAAACAATTAGGACTTTTCTCCAGAAGAAAAAATATTATCAGACATTCTGTGAAAATTTCCGTGCTCTGTTAAACATCAATTTGGAAATATTAAAAAAATCAAAGGGGGGCTAATAATTGTGACTTCAACTGTATACTGTATATATACATTTAAATACAAATTAACAGTCCGTATGCGCTGTTTCTTTTTGTAAAGCGAACTTGGTAAATGTGAGATTAAAAGCTCACATTAAAAGTCTTTTCTCTAAATGAATAATAATTTCAAATTACGTTAGCATTATTGCAGTAGTATTTTGTTGTTGTTGTTGTTGTTGTTGTTGTTAATAAAACTGACATGTTCATGTTGTTCACAGTCCAATAATGTTATGATTGTTGTTGCTATTATTTTTGTCATTGTTAGGGTTAGAAATACTCCAACCTATGTTTTCAAATGAGGAGGTCTGAGATTAACTCAACTTAAAGTAACAAGTTGGCAGAAGCTTTTTGGGTGAACTTGCAATGTTTTGCTCACAAACCAAATCTTTTTGATTTAATTAAGACATTTTTGATTTAGGTAAACATCTTAGGTCCCAAACATCTTTAAGTAAACATCTTAAATGTAGGCTAGGTATATAATTTTAAATATGTAGCAAAATAGTTTTGAGTAGTGTTGTTTTTATGTATGTATGTGTCTCACATATACATAATAAATAATTAAAATACACTGTTAAAAAAAATCTGTTAAATTTACAGAAAAATACTGGCAGCTGTGGTTGCCAGAATTTTTTCCGTAAAAAATACAGAAGTTTATAGAACTATTTAAATTTATGGAAAATAACCATATTTCATAAACTGATACAATGTTCAGTTCACAAAAACGTAGCTTAGTGCATAAAAACAAAGTCATTCAATGCACTAATGTGTTCATTTGTGTTTACAATTAGCAAACAGATTTTCACTGCATTAGTAATTACACAATTACCTTTAAACTAAAGAAGATGCAGCATAACATCAAATACTCTTAGTTCATCTTGGACTTGCACCCAGATGCTACTACCCTTCACAATGGTGACACAAAAACCGTTTTACAGTATTTTGCAGGTTTTTTTCTTGATTTTACGGTAAAATACCGGCAGCTGTGGTTGCCAGTAATCTACTGTTTTTAACATTTTACGGTCGTAAATTCAATATACAGAATATTTCTGTTAAAAATACATTCCACAGTCTGTATATTTATCAAACACATTTAACCCCTTAAATCCCAGAGCAAAATCCTCTCTAGTGTCTGCACTTCAGAGGGTTGAACACTCAGGCAGTGATGAAGTTAATGAGATAATTAAGTGTCTAATTAAAGAAGGATTGAGAATTATTGATGAGCAACTGTTAACAAGCAGAATCACTGAAGGAAAGAAAAACACAAATTACAGCCAAAACCAAAGATGAAATCAACTGAGAATAATACTCTAAATAAAATAATAATTAATAAAAATAAAACAAATTACACAAAAAAAAATTATTTCTCAAGTTCTCAGCAGAGATCATTCAACAACTCCACAAACATCAGGAGCTTCACTTATTATTGACCTTTGGCTTTACAGTATTTCTGTCACATGAACAAAAGCTCTTAATGAAATTTGTGTTGCTCATTTGAGTCACCATGAATGAGGACTGAGTCTGCTTTAGTTGGGCTCTTCAACTATTTGTTCTGACATTACTTTTTAATTTGGCGGCTATAATTAATTGTGTTAATCACACTATTTGTATAGCATGAAAAGCCAAAAGAAAATACAGTAATAACTCTGATAAAATGAACTATGATATCAAAAAAACCATCACCTGCTTGTGCACTCATTGAATAACTTGTTAGTTATAAGTGAGAAATGAATACCATATGTAAATCAAACCACTTGACCTACAGCAGCCAATGAGTGTTTAACAGGTCTAAATACAGCATTTACAATGAGAATGTTTGATCCATGGCTGAACTTAAAAACACACAGACATCAACAATTAGTCTTTGAATCTCAACAATGGTGACATATAAAAATAAACATCAATAAGAATCAACCCAGAACAATACAAAACAATCTACTGAAATATTACATCCCAAAAACAACATAAAATAAAGGAAAATTGTAATAATTAAGCTGCATAATATAATCATGTTGTAATGCATGCTGGGATTTTTTGTACTATGCTGGCACGCAGCATGTATTGCCGCATGATTGAATTAAGCAGCTTTTTTTTCTTTTTTGCAACCATGGTTGAGGTTCACATCCTGATTCTTGATGTCTGTGTGTCATAATGAGCAGCTAGAGATCTCAAGGTTTTGTGCATTAAACTAATACAATTTTCATTTCATATTAATTTATTAATTGTTTGTTGAACCTCCATGGGAAACTGTAATATATCCCAAACAATATCAAATAAAACTTGTTTCTATGGCTTAACTTATTAAATACTAGAAATTACATCTGTAATGATCAAGTACACACAGTATAGTTTCTCATTGCCTTTCTTGCTTTAACTGATGAGTTTCAGAAACACAGTTAAAACAGCCAGAGAAACATTAAGATAGAAGAGTACAGGTTCATGAGCCCAACTAAAGCAGCCTCTGATCTCCATGATGGTGATGTCAAATGAAATTTGTTCAATTAAAAATATAAACCTCTGTTAATTATCAAATATTCTTGCAGATATGAGAGAAATTAAGTCAAACTGTAATCAGCGAAGCTGCTAATGCTGTTATTTAATGGAGCTGTTTAATCCTCTGTTTTAATTCAGTTGGTTTGAAAAAGTGTCTTTATAGTTTTATTTCTTGTTCTTTCCTTCAGTGATTGGGCTTGTTAACAGCAGGTGTTCATCAGTGTCTGAATTCACTCATTAGTGGTCATTTACTCTGTCTAGTGGACTAAACTAATTGACTAATTTAGGGACTACTAGTGAATGAGTGTGTGTGGTGACATTTCAGATACTCTGATTAGTTTCTCGAAAACAAAGGTTAGATCTGTTACAGCTATATTCTGTATTTTGTACAGAAATGAGCTGTTAATCATTTAACAGGTTTTTACTGTAGATTGTACAGACTTTTACTGTTAAAATCACAGACATTTTTTACAGGCTACATATTATGTCAAAACTAACTTTTATTTTGGATGCAATTAATCGCGATTAATCTTTGCCCAACACTAATATTAGTGCTGGACCTTAAATTTGTCATACTGTATGTTAAAAATGTACACCAAAATGATACTATTTATTTTTTTCTTTTTAAGTGCATTACACTTATAAAAAAATACTATTTTAAAGTATGCATTTGATTTGACATTTTTTATGGAAATATATATATAATATATATTTTTTAAGTTGTTGCACTGTATATTACAATGTAGATCAAAATGATACTGTGAGTTTAGTGTTTTTAAGAGCATAACATTAACATGAAATCATAACATTTTAAAATCTAAAATTAGTATTATATTAAAAAAGCTAAACATTTACATTTAAATACTGTTAAAATTCTGTATTTCCAACTATAATTAACAATGAAAGGCCCCTACTGAGAATGCCAAGTGTGAGCTTTACAGTTATTTATGTACATCAAGGTGTTTTTATTATTCTGTCATTATAATTTCTTCATCATGTTGTTCAGTTAGTTTGTTCCATTTATTTAAACGTTATGTTTGTTATCATAATGGTGCTACTTCTTTGTGTTGATAACCTGAACTCTTTGTTATTACTGGCCACCAATGCTGGAGAGGTTAATGTGAAGATCTTAATCTGTCCACTGTGCTGTCATTGCACATTTTATAGCGAAAACAGATTTTAATATAATAGAAGGCCCTTTTATGGTTGCTCATAATTTGCATTATGGTTGCTCATACACTCATATCAAAATACTTTTTTAAACATCGCTCTCTATTATACAGAATTTGACTAAATCACACTTTTAAAAGAAGTTGATCTATGCATTTAAAAATGTAGAGAAAAACAATACTTTGAGTGCTAATGGTTTTTAAAGAAAATGGGAAAATTTGTCATCACATACACTTAAAAATTATCATATTAAAAATATCGTCACCTTAGAACTATAAGGTTCTATTTGACATTTTTGTCAAAATTGAGTTATTGACATTTTCTTATTAAATGACAACTTATTTTTATAAAAAAAAACAAATGTTACACACATACCGTTTGCTATGGAATGCAAAAACTTTGAAGCTTAATATCTCAAAATCATTCAGAACGCAGATAGAACCTTGTGACGGTACTACATTTTTTTTCATTCATTCATTCATTCATTCATTTTCCTTTGGCTTAGTCCCTTTATTCATCAGGGGTCACCACAGTGGAATGAACCGCCAACTTATCCAGCACATGTTTTACGCAGCGGATGCCCTTCCAGCTGCAACCCAACACTAGGAAACACTCATACACATTCTTGTACAAACTCGCATACACTACTACGGCCAATTTATTTTATTCAATTTACCTGTACCACATGTCTTTGGACTGTGGGGGAAACCGGAGCACCTGGAGAAAACCCATGTCAACATGGGGAGAACATGCAAACTCCACACAGAAATGCCAACTGGCCCAGCTGGAACTAGAACCAGCAACCGTCTTGCTGTGAGGCGACGGTGCTAACCACTGTGCCACCGTGCTGCCTTTTTATTATATAAAAAAAAAGCCAAACATTTACAGTAAAAAATTGCTCAAATTGTGTATTTTTAGCTATAATCAATCATGAAAGGCACATTTCCAGAGTTCCCTATGTGAGCTACCGCATTCATTTCTAACTGCAAAATGTTTTGATGTACATATTTCAGGGTGCTATATAATCATCATGTTATTCAGATAATGTTTATTGCAGTCCTTTAAAAGTTACGTGTGTTATAATGGTGCTATTTCTTTGTGTTGATAACCTGAACTCTTTGTTATTACTGGCCACCAATGCTGAAGAGGTTAATGTGAAGATCTTAATCCTTCCACTGTGCTGTTATTGCACATTTTATAGCGAAAACAGATTTTAACTGCTAATATAATAGAAGGCCCTTTTATGGTTGCTCATAATTTGTTGCATTATACACTCATATCAACATTCTTTTTCAAACATTGCTCTCTGTTATGTTGAATTTTAAACTGATTTACATTCATTTTCTACCGCTTTTACGGGGCCGGGTCGCGAGGGCAGCAGTCTTAAGAGAGAACCCCAGACTTCCCTCTCCCCAGACACTTCCTCCAGCTCGTCCGGGGGGATCCCAAGGCGTTCCCAGGCCAGCCGAGCATATAGCCGAGAGACATATGACAATGGATTACATTAAATAAAAAATTTTAACTGAATTTGACTGAATAACATTTTAAAAAGAAGTTGATCTATGTATATTAAAATGTGGAGGAAAAACAATACTGTGAGTGCTAATGGTTTTTAAGGAAAATGGGAAACTTAGCCATCACATACAGTTAAAAATGATCACATTTAAAAGTATGACATTTTATTTTATTCATTCAATCATTTTTCTTCTGATTAGTTCCTTTACTCATCAGGGGTTGCCACAGTGGAATGAACCGCTAACTTAAATCCAGCATATGTTTTACACAGCGGATGCCCTTCCAGCTGCAATCCAGTACTGGGAAACACCCATACACTCCCACATTCACACACATACACCATGACCAATTTAGTTTATTCAATTCACCTGTACCGCATGTCTTTGGACCGTGGGGGAAACCGAAGTACCCAGAAAAAACCAATGTCAACACTGGTAGAACATGCAATCTCTACACAAAAACGCCAACTGGCCTATAGGGCTTGAACCAGCAACCTTCTTGCTGTGAGGCGATGGTGCTTACCACTGTGCCTCCATGCTGTCCTTTTATTATATTCAGAAAAGCCAAACATTTACAGTAAAATATTGTTCAAATCATGTATTTTCAACTATAATTAATCATGAAAGTTTCCACAATTCCCTATGTGAGCTATCACATTAATTTTTAACTGCCAAAGGTTTTGATGTACATATATCAGGGTGCTTTCCATAATTATTGTGTTATTTTAGTTTTATCATCATGTTATTCAGATAATGTTTATTGCAGTCCTTTTAAAGTTAAAAGTGTGTTACCATAATGGTGCTACATTTTTGTGTTGATAACCTGAACTCTTTGTTATTAATGGCCACCAATGCTGGAGAGGTTAATGTGAAGATCTTAATCCCTCCTCTGTGCTATTATAGCACATTTTTATAGCAAAAACAGATATTAACAGCTACAATCATGACATGTATTTATTTTTTACACTCTTTACACAGTCTAAAATGTAGAAGATATATTATCAAAATATAGCTAAAAACAATGCAGTGGGTAGCACAATCACCTCACAACAAGAAGGCCGCTGGTTCGAGCCTCGGCTGGGTCAGTTGGCATGTCTGTGTGGAGTTTGCATGTACTCCCTGTGATCCAGTCCAAGACGTGGTATTGGGTAAGTAAAAAAAAAAAATAATTGTCCATAGTGTATGTGTGTAAATGAGTGTGTATGGATGTTTCCACATACGCTGGATAAAGGGACCAAGCTGAAGGTAAATGAATGATTGAACATTAAAAAAGCAAAACATTTACATTGAAATACTGTTACAATCATGTGTTAATGTAAAGATCTTAGGGCCTCCATCGTGTTAGTAATAGAACATTGTACAACAAAACAGATTTTTACAGCTAAAATGTCATCACATAACCTTTATGTAATATTTATAATGATCTGCTTTCAGGACGCTGATGTTTAAACTGATAAAAATCTTGACAACCATATTTGTAATTTCCTTTTGAATCTCTTGTGATTTGTTCTGTAAATCATTAAAAGACGTTTTCCTCTAAAACGTGTTTTAAATACAGTAGCCAAAAGGTTATTTTACAGACTGATAGAAGAAAAGCATGAAGATAAACAGGTTCCACTAGACAAACACTATTACTAAAATATGCATTCATTTTCCTTGGGTTTATTCCCTTATTTATCAGGGGTCGCCACAGCAGAATGAACCGCCAACTATTTCAGCATATGTTTTATGCAGCGCATGCCCTTTCAGCCATAAACCATTACCGGGAAATCAACCTAATAATCAGAAACAAAAAAAAGCACAAGCTTTGATTGCAGTTAGCATATTACGGGAATTAGGGGAATTATGGAAATACTATTAGGAAGTTCTCCATTGTCTTTTTCAGGATGTGTGTTCACATAACATTCACTCACACTTTCACTAGAGTGTGAGCGACAGGAACTCAAAAGGAATCATAACAAATGACTACTTGTTCAGTGCTGTTTATTGTTTCAGCTTTTATTTGAGCTTTTAAGATCTTTGCCTGTCTGAGAAATGTTTGTAGCAAAAATAAATAATCTGTAAAAAATAAAAAATCAATAGCACCACAATTACTGAACACTGAGAACTAAAGGAGGTGTTCTGTATTATTTGCCATTTACATATGTTAGGCAGTGTGTAAATCTTTACCATGTGTAACTTCATTGTTATACTCTATTTATTTTTTTTTAAATAATGCAAAAAGAGAATGAATTTGCACAAAAATATGAAAAACCAAAGAACTTGTGGGACCCAAAGGACATTTTCCAAACAACAGCAGGCAGTTTAACTGTTTAAGATAAATAATAGACTTGTAAGATCCACCCAGTTGGCCCAATGAAGGTGTCCACTGGTGGATAAAGGTTGACTGCATGTTCGGCCTTTCCGGTGCACAATGTTAATTCAGTTTAAGTTTAAACTAAATTTTATCTTTCGTTTTATCTAACTCCAATCATAAAACATTAAGAAGATTATATCAATATATAATTTAGATAAATGTTCGAACCTTTTGTCTTCACTCGAAACTATTACATTTGTTCATTCGGGTGCTCAAGTCACTCAGAGGAATCGCCCTGGCCGATGGTGTCCCTCACAGTCACACTCTCGTCAGTCTTGATTATTAAACAGAGGTAATTGACTAATACTTTTAAATGGCCGCTCCTTGGCTTGCTCATTCTAAAGTTTTTTTTTGTTATTCTTTTTTTTATTGAACATTTTGATTTTAAAAAAAGCCCGAGATCCACCCAACAAAAAAAATTATAGAATAAAAACAGTAATACTGTAATAATAGGTACAAAATCAGGATTGAAACATATCTGATACAGTCTCTCTCTCATATTTAACCAAAATTGTACAGTAGTTTTTTTTACTTGCACCATTTATTTTGGCTGTGGTGTATTCCAAGCTAATAATGTCTAGTAGATAGAGCCTCCAGGATAGATCAGTTGGAGCAGATGGATCAAGCCATAGTTTTTTAGGATTGTTTTTTGCAGCAGTCAGAACAACTGACAGAATCTTTCTTTGGTTGATGGATAAAGAGAGTCATGAATCGTCCAGCATGAGAAAAAAAGCAATGGGTTGCATTGGATCTGAGTTTCCTTTAGTTCTGATAGAAGGTCTCGTACCTTAGTGCAGAATATTGCAATTTGGGGACATTCCCAGAACATATGTATATAAGTTCCTTGTGTAGAGTTGTTACCTAAGTGACAAAAGGGTCTGATTTTCTTTTTATTTTAAATAACAGGTAGGGGGTGGCATAAGCCTTAAAAATTAATTCATAATGAATCATTTGGTGAGCTGTTTTTCTTTGAGTTCTCTCTCCCACAATCCCTCAATTGATACATTTGAATATTGTTGTACTATAAGTGATTTATAGATATTTACAATACCTTTAGAGTCCAAACTAGAATCTATCCATTCTATATAGATATTTATAGATATTCTATATAGATAAGGGGATATTTTGAACGATCAAGGTACTCCATATGCTTTCAGCGCTAAGAAAAAGGAGAATCCTGGGAGAGAGGATTACTCTTTTCTTTTCTGAAATGATTTAAGTCCGTCATCATTGTATAGGTTCTTTAACACAAAGATACCTTTTTCATCATTTGTTTATAAATGGTTTGTTACCAGTACATATATTATTGTTATACCAGATAGGGGTGGAGTCACAATCATAGAGTGACCTACAATTGGACCAAATTTTTCATGCAATTTTTTGTATGTTTTAGTAAAGGGTAAATCCTGTAGACGCAGTGGAAGAATAATATTAGCTTCTAAGGCCCACCATGGAACAGGTGAGTTAACTTCCAACCAAGTCCTAAGTGGTTCATTCTAAAGTATTTTTGATTAGTCTCCCATAGACTATAAATATCCTATAAATTCCACATATTATTTTGTGTACACATCTTTTAAGTGAAAAAAAAATCTTGCTCAGTTTAGTACTACCTACAATATAACATGTGTTTTATATGATTGCTCCTATTTTGGCAAAATATATGCAATTTTTCATAAACAGTTGAAGTCAGAGTTTTTAGCCCTCCTGAATTGTTACCCACCCCTTTAACGGAAAAAAGATTTTTTTCAACACATTTCTAAACATGTTTTAATAACTGATTTATTTTATCTTTGACATGATGGCAGCATGCTTTATTTTGATGGTCCGTTTGTTGAATTGAAGTTAGGTTGGGGTTAAGGTTAGAATTTGTGTAAGTTGACATGTACTTGCAAAGTTTCTTATAGTCAGTTAAATGTCTGTTGAAGGAGCAGTATCAACAGATATTAAGCAGACAGTCATCTACTCAAATGGACCATCAAAATAAGGTGTTACCGATATTTTTTAAGATGTTAGTAGTCCGCTAAAAGTGCAATTTAAAGATGTTAATTAGGTAAGTTTGAGTAATTAGAGAAATCATTATTTACAATGGTTTGGTCTGTAGACAATTGGAAAAAAATATTGCTTAAGGGGGCTAAAAATTTTGACCTTAAAATGTTTTTTTTTTTTTTTATGAAAACAAATAAGACTTTCCCCATAAGAAAAAATATTATCGGACATATTGTGTAAAATGCCTTGCTCTGTTAAATATCATTTGGGAAATATTTAAAAAAGAAAAAAAAATCACATAAGGGCTATTAATTTTGACTTCAACTGCATATAATATTCAATTGTCAAACTGTTAAATTGAGCTGTAAAACTGTTAGCATTTTCATTTTATTCTAATTATCATATTATGCAAAAAGAAAGAAACCACAGACTGTATTTATATTATTTACTTCATATATTTATTGCAATTAGCTTGTTAAATTTCTTCTTGATCCAAGTTAATACATGTAGTAATAACAACAACACAACCTTATAGATGCAAAACGACAACAGTCTTATAAATAATAAATAATTTATGAATAACACGTCATGAATTTCTTACATCTCTGATTTTCTTACAGTCACACTTAAATACAGATGCTCAATAAATAGACAAATACATCAAACAGATCTGAAGTATAAATAATCTTTTATACAGTTTTAGAGTCAAAGGTATTCATTCACAGAATGAGAAAGAACTTTTTATGAAAAATAGTTTGTTTCAAATGTTCTGTTCATTCAAAGTGCAGTGTCCCAAAGAGCTTGTCCCAGTGAGTGAAGTATGGAGCGTAGTTGGACTTGAACTTCTGATGGTGGACATCATGGTGTGGAGCTCCTCCGTAAAGTCCAAAAGGCACCAGTCTGTGCGTGGCCCATGGCAGGTCATAGCCACAGTGGTCCTCAACTGAAAGCCACATGTTCAGCATGTGGAAGAGCATCTCCGTCATAGGATGAACCCCAAGCAACATGGGATTCACCGCAGCGAAGAATCCCAAAGACAGGGTCTCCCAAGCCCCTGAGTACTCAGTGGCCAGAGCGAAGGTGGATGTGTATTTGTGGTGCACCTTATGGAAAGTCCGGTAAAGCCATGGCACTTTGTGATGTAGAAGATGCCACACAAAGTACTGGAAGTCAAACAGAAGCAGGCAGGCAGCAAGATCCCAGACGACCCGCAAGACCCCAGGTGCCTCAGCTAGGTAGCTGACAGGTCTCCAGTACCAGTGCAGAACACTCAGCGGGAAGATGTACACCGCGTGGTTGTAGAGGGAGAGTGCGAGGCAGCTCCACATCATAGTCCAAGACACGCTGGTTTTCTGTTGAATCTTGTATCTCCTTATCAGTTCTACCATTGGAGACAGGGCATCCAGAAGGACAAAAGGCAGGCAGAAGCTTAGATAGACTGTAATAGAGAAGAGGACTGGGAAAAATGGAGACCTTAGCTGGGTCTCGTACTGCAGAATGCAGTCCCAGATGTGCTGTAGTCCAAACATTTCTATTTCTTTTCAGTTCTGAATCTGAGTGATAGCACATGGTGCTTTCTCAAGGACTTATAAAGCAAGAGGTCCCGCCTCTTACTCTTGTTGCCTTACCCTAAATGGTTCTTCCTGTTGGAATTTCCAGGATATACTACTGTAGAGTGTGTGTGTGACCTCACAGAGTATATCTGCTTTTAGAATAATCTGATAGGTAGGTAATTATAAACTTTAGTTCATAATAAATGTAAAAATTACGCAATATCAAAAAAAAAAAAGACTAAAAATGATTTAGCCTATTAAGATTTGACTCTCAAAGAGGGTGGAAAGGTATTAAATAAACATGTGGACAAAACATACGACAAAGAAGAGTAATGTCAAATCAGAACTTAATGTTAGTTATAACACTGCGACTGATTTTCTGAGAGCTTGCAGCTTAGTAAAGTAAATCTTGCATAAATGCTACTTTATAGTAATATTTCACACTTTTGGATTTTGTAAACATGGCAAAATTATTTATTAATCTGGTAAAATATGAAGTTTAGTATTTTGTGTGTGTGTGTGTGTGTGTGTGTGTGTGTGTGTGTGTGTGTG
>CAIGQZ010032280.1:6983628-6995877 GCA_903798205.1 Danio tinwini
TCTGTCTGTCTGTCTGTCTGTCTGTCTGTCTGTCTGTCTGTCTGTCTATCTATCTATCTATCTGATTACTCCTGTAGTTTGTCACTTATACATGGTGAAAAGCTATTTTATATATCTAGATAAATAAAATAATCCTTATGTGCATATTATTTCACTTTGTCATTGTCTTGGTTGAAAATTACAGCAACTGACTGAAATAAATATGAAGAAGAAATATTTCACTAGACACAAAATGACAGACAATAGTTAAGAGTAAAATCATCTTTTATTTTACTAGCAAGTACTGAGGCTAACGTTTCGCTCTCTTTTTCTATCGCTCTCCAAAATTACATTTTCCATTCTGAGTTTGTCCCTCCCATCCCTATCTGAGAGGGTATTAAAGCCTGCACCATTTTTCAAATTAAAAATTTTGCATATAGATGCCAAAGTTAAGGTAAGTGTATGCTTACAATTACAGTGGGCTTTTGTGCAGTAGACTTTCAAACTTATATGCTATGAAAACATACAGTATAGAACACTTTACCAAGTAAACTGTTTATAGCAAAATTATATGCAACAATAAATAATTACTGAAAATATGCAAGTAGCAGATCATAAAGTGCAAAAGTATTACGCCAGTATTTTTATTATTACCACCACCACCACCAAAAACAACATACCTTCATATGCCTTCGGTATATGAGCATGAATGTGAGTTTAAATTTCCAAACTTTATTATAACTGTTAATTGTACTAATTTAGTGGGATATTTCAATGCACAGAGATCTGATCTCACCATCATCCAGTCCATCTGAAAAGACACAAGGAAATAAAAAAAAAGAAATGCCTATAAGGTGGCAACATCTTGAAGACCAAGAGACCAACCTGCAAAGTTACCTAAAAAACTATGCATGAGTATACCAAGGACAAAAGTAGTTTTAAATGCAAAGGGTGGTTATTTTAACCAATGGTCACTTTTAAAAAGGTATTTCACTACAGATTAACAAAACATATTTTTTTAATAGTATTCTTTTATAATGTATTTTGTAACATCATTATTCAAGTTTTATAACTTCATCTAAATACTGTAGAACAGTAAAACATTTATTTAAAAAATCTGTTTTCCATTATATTTCTGTAAGGAACAAAATAATTTCTACAATAATTTAATTTCTACAAATTCAGTTATAATTATTTAATTATTACAGATGTCTAACATAAGGGGTTAGACATCTGTAATGTAATATAGTTTGGAAAGGTCACTTTTAAAATGTATTTCACTGAAGATTACAAAATACATTATTTAACAGTAAACTGTAATGTATTTTGTAACATAATTATTCAAGTTAAATAACTTAATCTAAATACTTTGGAATACGTAAATACTGAACGTTTTATTGTTATTATTTTTAACATCATTTTCCCATTATATATCTATAAGGAAAAAATGCAGACACTATTTAATACTCATATTTACAGTAATCAATTCAGTAATCTAAAATACCTATCAGATGTAATATTGTAATTTCATTACCAACTATTAAAAAATAACTAATGAGATACAGTGACTCATATTTTGCAATTTAAATGCACAGTTAACCCTCTACTGCATGCCTTATGATAGTCCTATAAAAATAATATTGGCTGTTCTCTTCATAGAAAGGCTTAACTTAAAGTGCTGTAAAACGTAAAACATTGGGGAAAATTTTATTTTAAGGTACTTTACAATAAATTGCCATACGGCAACAACATCCTCAACAACAACAACAACAACAACAGCATTTTCCTTATAATGAATAATTCTGTTTCTTGAATTGTTTGTGTTGATTTAATTGGTGTTCCAGTATTATCATCTTTAACACAGAACTTATAAATAACACATACATACTTTCCAACAACTTTTACTCCAACAGCTTTTTTTATTCCATACTTTTTTAGCTGAATATTATTGAAAAGTAATATAATATTGTCTTATCATGTATACAACACAGATTAGGTCCAATAAATATTATAACAAATAAATAACAAGTCACATATCCTATCCAACATATCTAATATATCTAGATGCTTCAGAACACTGTAAAAAATAAAAAGCTGAGTTAACTTAAAATTTCAAAGAAATTTCGAGTTTATTAAGCTTCAGTGGTTGAAGTTGTGTCAAATAATTTTTTTTAAGCTGACCGAAAGCTTGTTTAAGGTCAAATATACTTTACGGAATACTTTGGCACAACTTCAATCACTGAAGCTTGATAAACTGAAAATTTCTTTGCAGCCGGTTAAGTTAACTCAGTTTTTTTTTTCAGTGAAACGCTCAAATGAAGAAATCAAAATTCAAAGTCTCCTCAACTGATTTTTTTACTTTCATTGAACAAACAGTTCCAAACATGCAGCTAAATCGTTTTTATGAGTAAATTCTACTCTGAGCTCAAAAATATGTGTAGCTAACTTACAATTTTACACTGAGTTAACAATTTGTAAGTTGGATTTTTTACAGTGGAATAATGTAGCTAACACAGTGTACTACACCTGTCTTAACTGCCTCTGAAATAACTGTCTCCATCACTGCTTATATCAAATGTCCAATCTGCATTATTCTCATGGACACTAAATCCTATCTCATCCTCACTTTCATCTGCAGGAAGGGCCAGTTCTGTGCTTTTCTTTTTTTTTTGCCTTGCCATAGAACATGGTGATGATAACTATTCCCTGTATTCAAATGTAATCAAAGTAGCATTACCATTCAAATTCAATTTTATTCATAATACAACTGCCATTAACATAAAACTAATCATTACTAGAATTAATGTTGTTACTGTTACAACTTAAATGATCGCAGCTGACCTTGCTAGCTAGCTAATCTATTGCAATATTGCACATTCTACTTATGCACAGTGCTGCAATTTGTTGCTATTTAATTATTTCATAAAAACTTTTTTTGAATGGTGAATATATCATCATAACTTAAGGTGATGTCTCTGATTTTATTGCGGACATGACATGAGTTTGTCCTTTGTTTTTACTGACGTTTTCATTTGCATTCAGCAATTACTCACAATTAGATGCCAGTCTGTCAGAAATGGCACCACAGAAAAACACTGCACATTATGTGACTTAACCAAAGCACATCATTGGCTAAACTAAAGTCTTCTCTTTCCAACAAAACATTTAGAATGTTTGTTCTAAAGAGACAGTGTCAGGAAAGTGAACATTAAAAGCATGTTGCCATATGGTAACTAGGCATGGGACGATAACCGTATACCGCTGTTTGGAAAAGTCAAGGTTTTAAAACCGCAAACATTTTCTGTAATACCATTCCTAAGGGTTGTGTAAGATTTTTTTGTTATTTATGTTTTTTGTTTTTGTTTGTTTTTCACATTCTGTTTTCACTCTACAATATATAGGGATTGAAGTTTTGAAGAGTCCACGTCGGGGGTGATCTTAACAGGTTGCTGTTACAGCGTGAAGCCTTTTGGATTTTCACTTTAGACACTTTGTCTCCAAAAGGTCTAAATGAGGAGTATGACATTCGTCCTTTTCTTAAATTTTTCTTTTCCTTATTTTTTCTTTGATGTTTATTAGGTGTTTGGGTACAGGTTTTTTTGGCTATACATTTTGTTGTATATTTTTGTTGTATCCTGGTACATTCAGTTTTTTATAAATTAGAATGTATTATTATGGTTTATTTCTGTACTTCTGTATTCTGTACTATTTAGCTGTACAATTTACAGAGGTGCATGTATGTATGTGTATGTATATACATATGCGTATATATGTATGTATGTATATGTGAATGTATATGTATATATATATGTGTGTATGTATGTATGTATGTATGCATGTATGTATGTATGTATGTATGTATGTATGTATGGATATATGGATGTATGTGTATATATTCAGTATAGTTGTTTTTCCTGTTACGCGATAGGATATCATATGATCTGGAAGTGTACAAATAGGAACACCTGATTGTGTATGAACACTATCTGATGAAGAGCTGTGTGGCTCGAAACGTTACACGCTTTGTGTCAGCCTTTTTAATTCAATAAATTTGCATTTTTGGAGCTTTGGTGTTGCCGCCTTGGTTGAATTTATAATTTTGCATCTGTTGCGTTTTTTGGCTGAGCACCCAGTTAAGAGGGATGTGTGTGCTTTTGTACAGTTTTTCATTGTTTGTTTTTCAGGACAACAGTATCTCTATCAGAAAAGATGCTGTTTAAATGGTAAAAGAAATATGTGTTTTTTAAACAAATGAAGTCAGCAAAAGTCAAATGATTCATTTGGGTTATTTAGCCTGACATGTTTACTGTTCCAAAATAAATTCTAAATGTTTCTGAAAATAAAATATTTTGTGTTCGAAGTGGAAAAAGGTTTTAGTTTTTTTACCCAGACATTTAAAAAGAATATAATTTAGAGCAGTAATCACAATACTGTGGTACCGTGAAATCGTGATATTTTTATCCAAGGCTTTCATACCGTCAGAATCTTATACCGGCCCATGCCTAATGGCAACACCATGCAGTAGAGAGTTAACATGAATAGTATTAAATTCATCTCCAACCCTGGTTACAACAAATGGTAAATACATTTAATGAATAGAATTTAATTGATAAAGAAAATCTATTTATCTTTAAAAACATCCTCACTTTACAGCATTTTTATACATGTGCCTAAATATACACTACAGGGCTGTAGCTTTCAGGTTGGTTCAAGTGTTGCCACAGTTATTCTGGATTTAGTGTGTCTCAGTTCTTTTGTTTCATAATATTTTTCCTGATGATGGTGAGATTAAATCTTTGTGTGGAGTACTGGCTGCTGTCAGAGTCCTTGAGCAATAAAAATCAGAGGAAAATAACATTTAGAGAGGTAAACTGTGGACACACCATACCAAAAGATGGAAATGCCTGTCTTAAAGTCTAACGTAGTCTAAGACTTTTGCAGTTCTGTATTTCTAAATCAATATTTTGTTTAAATCTTCAAATGGCAAAATAAAAGATAAATTCTGCATTTTAATTCAAAAATACACATCAGATAAATGTAGTATTTAAAAGTAATTTAGGCAAATAAAAATACATTTAAATATTTACTAATGGCTAAACATGCATGAAGACTTAAAAATTGATGAAAACATAATTCTTTACATATATTTTAAAATCTATATTAGGACTATATTTGAACTGTGTACATGGTCTCTGATAAAAGAAGATATAGATGATTATGTTTTTGATAGGCTGGAAGAGCAAATAAATTTGGACCTCAATAAGAAGAGAAGGCTTGCACAAACTTACAGTGCTTTGGCATACGTCCAGTTCCCTCAGGGCTTTCACAAGAAGGCAAATGATAGTCTCATGACTTCCACTGAGATCCACATGGAATATCATGTAGATGAATTTAAAACTCTCATTATCACTTATGAAAACCTTGCCTGGTAAACTACCATGAAGAACTACACAGAGTGTAAAAGTTACCTAAAGAAGCTTCAGAGGATAAACAAAACATCTCCTGAGTTTTCATCTGTTCCAGAGGTGGTGAGAAGAGATGGACTTTCCTTAAATTCTCACGCAAATATTATGACGGAACCAAAGAGTGTTTCAGGAAGGCTCTAGAATTGGAACCCGAGGAACATGAGTGGCACACTCATGTTATGCCATTGCTCTGTATCACACTGAATTTGAGAGTACGACATTGGAAGATTCAGATACAGTCAAGTAGCTGAGACTGGCCATCGAGATTAATCCAAATAATGACGTTCTTATGGTTCTCCTAAGCTTGCAATTGATTGTTTACAAAAGGTACAAAGAAGCTGAAAGCTGGGTAGAAAAGGCTTTAGAGAAATCCCCAGATCACCCACCCATTATATTTATTTTACACAAACACGCATTTAAAATAAAATCCAATATTAGTTTTGATAAAAACATGCACTCGTTTTCCATATTCATTGAAATATATGTAAATGGCACCCATAGGGCCTATGTTTGCTTTACTAATATTATTGAGAAGTATTGTATTCTAAAACATAAAATCACTTACAAAAGCTAACACTATTCTCATATATAAATCATATAAATAAATAAATAAATAATGAGACTATTTATTATAAATATATTTAATTTAATAATAATGTTAATATTAATGATGATGATGATGATGATAATTATTATTAATATTATTTAGTAGGATATTGTTTCTTTATTTTTAATTTTTTTGATTCTTTTAATCATTTGACACATGTAAACCACAGCACAAAGTTCTAACCAACAGGTTCATGTCATATACAGTACAGATACTTAATAAATAACCCACTATAAATTAAAAGAATTAATATATGCTGTTTTTTGTTTTCACAAACTTTGAACATGTAACATAAATTCCGCTTTTAAATAATAGGTCACCTATACAGTAGCTTTTGCCATGAGGCTGTGTTCAAAATGACATCAATGTTTTTAAAGTTCACTGCGAAGGGAGCACAGTTGTAAACAAGAAGATCGCTAAAACTAAACTGTAAAAATACTTTGAAAGCAAATTGCACCTAAGAGGGATTACATTAATGCTTTTTTTATTTTAAATAATTCCAACTTTGAATGTTAGAATGTTCTAAATGAATAGGGCATAGGGGGGATATGTGGGAATAGAACACAGCCAGGAACTGTGTTTCTAACTACAACTCCAGAGGTGTAGACGCAGTTTGCGAATGTTCGTTGGAGCGATGGATTTGGGAAACAGCAAATCAACAAACTATGTTTAACGATGGAATTTACAACCTTAGTTGGCTAACGATGGTTTTGGGAAAAGCAGCCCAGGCTGGAAAACAATTCCCCCACTCTCATGTAATGTTTGGATTGTGAGGGCCCAGGTGAGATGTCATTTTTTGAGAGACACTGAAATACATCACGTGCGCTGTGCATGCTATGTCTATAAATCATGTAAAACAATAAATTGCAAACTGAAATAAAAATCATTTGATTATATGGTTTGGAATTGAATGTTTTATGAGATTATTTACTTTTTTTTTGCAATTATTTTGCATTAAATTAAGAATTTTGCAGGACGTTTTCTTAATTTTGCGTTGGATTCAGCAATCACAAAATCTCGAAAAGCTAGGTGTTCTGTCTGTTACTTCACAAAGCATAGCTAAATCAATTGCACACAGTTAATCACTTGCAGCCCATTTTCGAAGTAATGTTCTGTCAGTGCAAGACCTATATTAATGCCCAAATTCTAAATTTTCTTCATTAATCATGGCACAATTTAAGAATGTTAACCTTGGATGATACCCCATCTATTTCACACACTGGTGGACGCGGGCACAGAAGAAACATGAGGAAGACCAATACATCCAACTGGGATGGGAACTGTGTGCAATCGCAGCCCAGTGGACAGACCAGGCTTTCTGTTCAGACACTCCAGTGATTCACTGAATATATTCTCAACAGAGGGACTGTGTCCGTGTCTGTCAAGATTTTAATCTTTAAGTGAAAGAATTGAGCTCTTTGTGGTGTCATAATTTCATTCCACAGACACAAGCTGATAAAAATAGCATGGTCTATAAACTGAATCTGAAGATCAGGACTAATAAGAATGTGCAGGAAAGAGAATACATTGTTTAATTGATCAATATTGTGTCACTGCATATGAAACAGTTCTTAACAGGAAAAAACACAATTAGTTGAATGATGACATTAAGATTTGCGCATACTGGGACAATTTTTACTCACACTTATTGTCAGCATTTTTGAAGACGTTTTTCGATATTTATATTTCACACTTCCAAACTTCTGTTAAGGGCACATACAGTAGTGCGTATCGATGCACCCTGATTTTACAGTGCATTGTGGGACTTTTCATGTATCTTAATAATAGTTTTCCCCGAGTAGACCTATACATCTGAGATCTGCAAGCCAGCCACACATTAAGCAATGTCAATGTCAATTTTGTTTATATGGCACTATTAAACACAACCAAAGGTTGACCAATGTGCTGCACAATACAAAACACAAAAAGAAAGATATTCAATTATACCTAAAAGAAACAATTCTCTCTGATAAAATGGCAAATGAAAAAGGCAAGTACAGAGGGGCAGAGCATTCCCCACTCTAGGATCACTGCAAAAGCACAGCGTTTCAGCCTGGACTTAGGGGTGCATAATTTAGTGATTTAAAGAGAAGCCATCATCAAAGATGTCATTCTGATTTTTTAGGGCTTCACAGAAAAAGTTTCTTTAATACAGATTTACTTTATGTGTCCACACTTGAACTCAACAGTATATGTTTTCCAAATATACAGTGCATCCAGAAAGTATTCATAGCGCTTCACTTTTTCCACATTTTTTTGTTACAGATGCCTTTTGGCAAATTCCAGGCAGTAGTGGCTTCCGTCTCGCCACTCTACCATACAGGCCTGATTGGTGGATTGCTGCACAGATGGTTGTCCTTCTGTAAGTTTCTCCTCTCTCCACAGAAGAACGCTGGAGCTCAGACATAGTGACCATCATGTTATTGATAACCTCCCTGACTAAGGCCCTTCTCCCCCGATCACTCAGCTGGCCAGCTCTAAGAAGAGTCCTGATGGTTCCAAACATCTTCCACTTATGGATGATAGAGGCCACTGTGCTCATTTGAACTTTCAAAGCAGCAGAAAGTTTTCTGTAACCTTCCCCAGCTTTGTGCTTTGAGACAATCATGTCTCAGAGGTCTACAGACAATTCCTTTGACTTTAATTTTGGTTTGTGCTTTGACATGCACTGTCAACCCTTGGACCTTATATAGACAGGTGTATGCCTTTTCAAATCATGTCCAATCAACTGAATTAACCACAGGTGAACTCCAATTAAGCTGCTGAAACATATCAAGAATGATCAGTGGAAACAGAATATACCTGAGCTCAATTTAGAACTTCATGGCAAAGGCATGTTATGTACATGTGATTTTTCTGTTTTTTTAAATATAAATTTGCAACAATTTATCGTTTTTCACATTGTCATTATGGGGTATTGTGTGTAGAATTTTGAGGGAATAAATGAATTTAATCCATTTTGGAATAAGGCTGTACGCAAAAAATGTGGAAAAAGTGAAGCGCTATGAATACTTCCGGATGCACTGTAGAACCCTATAAAACATATATAATGACAACAGAATAGAAGCTAAGATGGATCCTTGTGGAACACCACATGTCAAAAATACTGCCTCTGATGAATGTTCACCAATGAAAGAATAATTGAAAGTATGCTCTATCTAAAATAACCGAATCTTTGGAATCAGACTCTAAGCTATAAAATTAGAAACAAATAGTAAATAAAGTGTAATTTAAAAAGTTCATATTACACAACCCCGAGAAAAGACTTACATATATTTAAACTGCATCCACGCTAATGGATTCCGTTATTGGGCTTGCAAGGCCTACATTCTAACCAAAATCTAAACACTAAACAGATCTCACTAAACAGATCAGTACTTAGAAAAGTCTTAAAATGCATTTTCTCTGCAGAGCATGGTTTGCCAAAATTTTTAACAACTATATAACTTCATTTCAAATGACTTCCCAGGAAACATGATCTTTTTTTTGTAGTATTAATGTTCTACCACTAGGCTTTTAGAAAATAGAAACAAACTTGAATAAATAAAAAATTAATTTTAAAAATTGTATATTTTCATATAAAATTATTAAAATTATACTAAAAGCTATTACAAATGAAACGTTATAATCTCGCTATGATAAAAAAAAAAACATAGTTTATATTCCAGTAGTTGTTTTTTCATTCTGCTATGGCGACCCCTGATAAATCAAGGACTAAGCAAAAAGGAAAAGAATGACTGAATAATATTCCAGTTTTACCAAGTAAACACTGCCGCCTGCTGATTATATCAGGCAAGTGCTTCTTAGACATGGGTCATTTTAGCATTGTTGTTTCTGAGCTGTTATACATCTATGAGTGATTATTTGCAAAACAAAACTGCATAAACAAAGACCTACAGTACGTACATATCGATTTTTTTAGTTTTTTTTAACCTATTAGGCTAGTACATTTTTAAAACGTTTTCTTGCATATGTTTCGTACTACAGACTTTATTTGCTTAACAACACTGCATGAAATTCGTCAGTTGATATAAACTGTCAGCAGCATACAAGCAGTACCATCCTACATTATGTGTTTCAGTTCTCTTCTCTTTTCACAGGAAAGCAAAACTTATCGGTCTGCTTTTACTTTCGTTTTTGTGTAAACAGATCTTACACTTTAAACAGAAAAACACTTCCTGAAGTACTTAATGAGGAAGGAGTCTAAATAGAACCCATTGTAAATAATAGAGTTATTAACAAAACATGAGGTCAAAAATATGCCTTTTGCCTAAACTCATGTGATGGCTAATCTTTAGAGAATCTATTGAAAACACGCCTACGAAACCACATACCAGAATGTCAACAGTTCTTTCCCTGGTGAAAAAAACTGCTTAAACCAGCCTAAGCTGGTTGGCTGGTATTAGCTGGTTGACCAGCCTGGTTTTAGAGGGGTTTTGGCCATTTCCAAGCTGATTTCCAGCATTTCCAGCCTGGTCTTAGCTGGTCAGGCTGGAAAATGACCAGCTTAAGCCAGCTGAAACCGGCTTGACCAGCCTGGTTTTAGCTGGACATAGCTGGTTTTGGCTGGTCAAGCTGGTTTTAGCTGGTCAACTCCCAGCCTGACCAGCTAAGACCATGATAGAAATGGCCAAAACTCCTCTAAAACCAGGCTGGTCAACCAGCCAACCATCTTAGGCTGGTTTAAGCTGGATTTTTCAGCAGGGTTGCCCTTCAGTAGATATCTTATTGTTATATGTATATACTGTATACATATAAATGCCTTATTGTGTCAAGTTATACCAATACTTTTATGATCTTACCTTGCATGGAAGGATTTTATAAAAACAGTTCTGCCTATAATCTCTTTTCCTGTCCTTGCACCTCTCCAGGGCCATGGCACTCATTTTCAGCCCTGGGTTTTCATGTTTGTAGACCAGCACATAGTTCATGATTGATTATATTAAAATAACACTGTATTTATTCATTCATTTATTTTCCTTTGGCTTAGTCACTTATTTATTAGGGTTCACCACAGCGGAATGAACCACCAACTATTCCAGCATGTTTTATGCAACGGATGGCCTTCCAGCTACAATACAGTACTGGGAAACACCCATACGCTCTAGTATTCACACGCACACAAACTCAAACACTATGGCCAATTTAGTAAACCAATTCTCTTATAGCAAATGTCTTTGGACTGGAGCAGCCTAAGGAAACTGCAAACTCCCCACAGAAATGCCAACTGGCCCAGCCAGGACTCGGATCAGTGACCTTCTTGCTGTGAGGCGACCATGCCGCCCATACAGTAAAAAACAAAAAAGCAAAATTTTGGACTTTACAAACACAGGGATTATGATATGTTTTGCTCTGAAACTAGCAAAACCAGAATTTTAATAAAGATGGCCTCCACTTGTTTCCTAATGTTCCACTGGTAAACAGATGTTTGACTACTTCAGGGCAGAGCAACTGAGAGCAGCATTAAAAATCATTGTCTGTCCTCAAGAGGGCAGTGGGGCGTCTGAATGTTTTGAGCACTTCGGCAGATGTAAAAACAGCAACTTGTAGAGGGAGAGATTATCTGCTGTACAAGTCTGTGCATCCAAAAAAGCCGTACTGCCACACATGCTGTATCTTTTTCTTAATCTACAAGAAAAAAGGACAAAGACAAAGCAGTCAGTTTAAAAAGCAAAGCAGCTTACAAGATTCTGAAAGAAGGCTTTAAGAATGCAAGCTGGGACAGCTCAGTTTAAGTGTGGAGAGGAAACTCAAAACCACAAAAAATGTCAAAGAAGCAATTGAGATTTTGGTCTTCATATATTCTGAAGACAAACAGGAAATGAAAAATAAATGGGTAAAGCTAAGTAAATGAATTAAAAACAACAAAAAGTTATATAAACATCTACGTGTGTGTGTGTGTGTGTGTGTGTGTGTGTGTGTGTGTGTGTGTGACCTGTGTAACCCCAGCTAAAATCACATAATATTTTTGCGAAAAAGAGCGTCAATCATAAATAGCCCTAAAAAAACGACATAAATATGCTATTTCTGTTTATTGCAGTAAATGATAATGACATATAATATAATGATAATGTTATATAATATGACATATAATGTAATGTTAATGTAATGATAATGACAAAGGTTTTGTGATACGGTATTATATTTACATTTATAACATGATAAATACTGAAATTATTATTATTTTTGCATCTGAAC
>CAIGQZ010032280.1:7005877-7039123 GCA_903798205.1 Danio tinwini
ACACACACACACACACACATTACACATGATCATAATCCTAGTCATGATCATAATCATTTGACTACTACTTTTACATAAAATACTGTATATAAACATACAATGCAGATTTTAAAATTTGGTTTTATTTACTTGCTTACTAATTTTTTTTTTTTTTTGTCAGTTCCATCCAGGACAGTTTAAAACTGAGGCTAGATCAACTTGATTGTCACTTTACTTGGGACATTAGAAAGGATGATCTAGACTTAACAAATGTCCTCAACAGGCTCGAGGAACAGGTCAAGATGGGTCTTGGAAGGGAAGAAGGGGTTGCACGAACTTACTGTTCTTTAGGATATGCAAAATGTCTTCGCGGTAACAAAGAAGAAGCCCTTACTCACCTGTCAAGATCTGAGATGCTCATAAAAGAAAAACTTGGCGACAACTGTGACAAGACTCTCATTGTCACTTATGGGAATTTTGCCTGGATTAACTACCACATGGAGAACTACACAGAGTGTGAAAGTTACCTGGTTAAGCTTCAGAAGATAAATGAAATATTTCCTGCTGAGTCTGTTCCAGAGGTGCTTGGTGAGAAAGGATGGGCTTATCTTAAATTCTCTCATAAGTATTATGAAAGAGCTGTGGAGGCCTTCCAGAAGGCTGTAGAACTGGATCCAGAAGATAGTGAGTGGAACGCTGGTTATGCCACAGCACTGTATCGCATCGAAACCGATCGCACTGAAACGGATGCATCGTGTACTGTGGATTCACCTGCAATCAAACAGCTGAGACGGGCCATTAGCATCAACCCAGATGATGATTCCTTGAAAGTTCTTCTAGGACTTAGGCTTTTCTTATGCTCCAAAAAGTTGATGAAAGAGTCTGAGAATCTAATGGAGACAGCTCTGAATGGCTCTCCAGAACTTCCACATGTCATCAGATACGTTGGGAAATTTTTCAGGAATCAAGGATCTGTGGACAGGTCCATTGAACTGCTGAAGACAGCACTTCAAAAATCACCAAACTCTGGTTTCATACATCATCAGTTGGCAATGTGCTACAAGACCAAGAAAATTGACTTGCAGAAAGAGAAAGGGGATAGGTTTCAGATAAATAATGCACGAAATCAGTGCATCTACTATTTAGAAAAGGCAACTTCCCTAAAGGATTCTTTTATCATCGCAATGTGTGAGCTCGCAATTCAGTACGGAGAGAAACGTGAATTGTCCAAGGCAGAGAAACTGTTTAAAAAAACATTTATTACAGCCGAAGAGAAAAATGAGTACATACATGCAGTACATTGTTACTATGCAGAGTTCCAGCAGTACAGTAACAGGTGTGAGCATTTAGCTATCGAGAATTACAAGAAGTGTTTGACAATGAATCCAGATAGTAGTGAGGGGAATAGAAGTGCATACAAATTGATGAACATTGCCAAGAAACATCTCAAAGCTAACCCAAACGATTGGGATGCCAATGAAATACTGGGATTAATTTATCAAAAGAAAGGGGAGATGTTCGGGGACACCAAGAGCTATGCTGGAACAGGCGATGAAGAGAACGATGAATGTCTCCACAACCTTTTAGAGATTAACTGTAAAATATAAACATCTACAAGGATGCGTAAATACTTTGTAAAAGGACCTTATTTGCTTGCTAATGTGTGCAGAAATCACTTGCTTAAACACAGAAAATTGGATAAATTCAGATTATTCCAAAAGAGCAAGTGAGTCCACACACCAAAATCTGCATAAAGCAACCCCAAACTATGTCCACATACAGGAAGAGATTTCCATACAGTCTCGCCACTTTTTCTTTTCACATGCTCGTTTTTTCCACTCTATCATGCTCACTCCTGCCTTGGAATGGAGACATTTGTATATTTCACATTAGTGGAAGACATGTTTTAACTCTAGAATTGGGCTTAAATTGTATTGTTCTCTAAGAATTTGTTTTACGTTTCCCAGTACTGGGTTGCGGCTGGAGGGGCATTCGCTGCGTGAAGCATATGCTGGAATAGTTGGCGACCTTTGAAATAGAGACTAAGCCGAAGGAAAATGAATGAATGAATGAACTCGTTTTACAAAAGCTATGTTTGTGCACTTACTGATGTACCGTCATTCATTCTGTGACTCATTGTTACATATGGAATTTTACAGTAAACAAAAGCATAATAAAATAATCTATTAACAGATATAATAATAATTTATCAACCTACTGAACAACTAAAATATTTTGTGCAGCTTATACTGACATCTATCAATGAATAGTTAATAGAACACTAGAATGTGTACACAATGTCATTCACAATCCTCAAATTAAGAGCTTTGTTCATTGACATAACAAAAAATGATAATGAATTAACTTATAGATTAGGATTAAACTGAAGATTAATTATGATTAATTACGGTTCACTATATAGTAGCCTACAAAAGTTTAGAGTTAACCAGTTAGCAGGCTTACTGTACTATAACATTTTTCTGTTTTTTTTTTACTTTAAACTTACACATATTTGTGCAGTATATGAATTAAATTGTTATTGCAATAAAAAAGTGGTTGATGAAAAACATCTAAGCATATTTAAGGGGAATTTTTTTTTATTCATAGAAAATGTACATAAAACTTGTACTGATTTCATCAAATGAACACATAAACTCTCATTTATTTGATGTTAGTCTATTGTTTTAAGAATGTAATTGTAATTTTAGATGATCAATTCTTGTTTGTTAAACCTTTCATAATTAGTTACAGTACTGTATGCAATGCTAAATAACAGGTTTGAAGTAACTGTGCAAATAACAAGTGATTTGTGGTCATCGGAACATTGTTTTTAATGTCAGACCATTAACTGTTTTTGCTACTTTCTAACAAAAAAATAACGATCTAACGTGATTGTCCATGTGGTGGCATCACAGAAAAACATTTTTAATCAGTAATTGAATAAAATAAGATAGCATGAGTATTTTCACTGAGGGTTTGTAAAGTAAGTCCAGGTAAAGTGCAGTAAAATCACAGCATTAATGATTAAAAAAATAATATAAGCCTATTACAAATCGTTTCAATAGTAAACATGAATTGAACGTCAGTTCTGACTGTTCAGACATCTTTCGATCAGCACTGCCCTCTACAGGCGTAAATTACATTCCACAACCGAAACATCAGTTGCTACCACAAAACTGCAAGTATGTGGTCAGTTTACCAAATATCAAACGTTATACATGAGTAAACTTATGAGATATAATAAAATAATTGCGCAAAATACTCCCGTTGCGTCTAGATAGTCATTTGTAAGCGAGGTTGAAGCGGAAGAACATGAGTTCACACGTTCTCAAAGACAGCTACTGTACCTGTAACGGATATGCATCTTCGTTCAGGAAATAAAAGCTGAAAGTACAGCGCTGCATAAGCCTGTGATCTTTAAACAGTATTTGCGCATAATTTTCTGCAAAGAAAATGATGTCAGAAATAAGGTGAGTTATTTCCCAATCTTAAGATTTGATAATTTTTAAAAAATCTTTAGGATAAGTGTAATGCAAAAGAGTTAAATGTCAGATCTGATCTGGTCTGGTCTTATTGCACTGGTATGTTTTGGCAACGGCAACAGCCAATGTATAGGTCAAAATGATCGATTTTTCTTTAATGCCGAAAAACATTCGAATTTTAAGCAAAGATCATGTTCAGTCCGTGAAGATATTTTGTACGGTCGGTTCATTGATCAAACACTCAGTTACAAAATTTGAACTCTTGTGGTTTTTATGTTTTCCGCCAAATACACCAGAGAGACAAAAATATGTGAGCTTAAGGCTTAATCTCTCGAGATATATGTCTGTGTACTGTACTAAATTTGACAACAAATTAACCACATGAAATTATACAGTAACACCCAGGGACAGGCATGTGCAGAGGTGGGGGCTTTGGGTGCTTGAGCCCCTTTTCTCCTGAAGTGAAAGTGCCTTTTTCCTGGGGATAATAATTATTTTTAAATACTACTAATATATGTATAAGTTATGCGTGTTCTATTTAACGACAGCTTTCCCTGTCAGACAATATAAAAAAAACTAAGTTTTTAAAGTACATTTTGGTTTTATTCTAGCTGCTTCAAGCGAGCACCGGCGATTTGAAAAGAAAACTAAATGCGAGGCGAATGATCTGACGAAGACTCTATTTACATTGTTGCTTTGTCTTCAAAAGTGAGGTGTCAACAGTGTAACGACTATTAGCGCTTATGCCAACTCCTGCATCTGCACTGCATCCGGGCCATATAGCTTTACAGTCTGGCCCATACACACACTGCAGATGGAGTGTGGTTAAACATACATATACCAGCTGAACTCCGTTACGTTCATCTGTCATTCATCTATATTGTGTGGAGGTGAGTAACGGTTAACAAAAGACTATCTGAGGCTCAAATTTAATGTCAGCTATTTATCCAAAAGTTCAAAAGCAAATAGGCTATTTTGTTTTGCTAACATCCTCCTGATTAATAACCATGTAATTAGTTAGCTAAAGTTTAGCCAGGGCAATATCTTAGTCAAACAGGCTAATGTAATGGAGAAACGGCAGCTGGATAGTGAAAATATTGCTCTCTCGTTTTTGTAGTCAGTTATTCAGAATATATAATATTAATTGAAGCTATAAAACATGTACATATAGGCTAGCTATGGAAGTCAGTGGCTATCAGTGTGTCCTATATTCTTCAAAATATTTTATCCTTTTGTTTAACAGAAAAAAAACTCAAACAAAAATAATAGATTGAAAAGGAATAGTTCACACAAAAATGTAAATGTACTCAACCTCAAGTGGTTCCAAATCTTTGTTTCTTTATTTTGTTGAACACTAACGAATTAAAAAGTAAAAAGATATTTTAAAGAAAGCTATAAACTTGAAATCATTGACTTCCAGAGTAGGAAAAACAAACACCATGAAAGTCAATGGTTACAGGTTTCCTGCTTTCATTAAAAATATTATTTTGTGTGTTTAACAGAAGAAGAAAAAGTCAAATAGGTTTGCAACAAGTAAAAGGTGAGTAAATGGTGACAGAATTATTAGTTTTGAATGAACTCTCCTTTTAAGGGCGAGTATATGGTGAATTTAGGGTGAAATCTCCTTTAATATGTTTTATTTATTAAAGTACAATTATTATTATTATTAAATAAAAAGTGCCCTTTTTTTCCACGCGCACTTTGAACCTTAAAAGGTCTCTGCACGTCCCTGCCCAGGGCCGGCGCGTCCATAGAGGCGACATAGGCGGCCGCCTAGGGCAGCAATTGTGAGGGCGGCAAACGCGCCCCGCCGCCCAACTTACCGACTTTCATCCGCAACATTAACACAAACACTCCCCACCCCCACCCCTCCCCCCGAGCGGCAGTTCCTCTTGCTCCGGCCCTGGTAACACCTTACCAAAATATGCATAAAAACATCCTGGTTATTGCACAGAACACATTTTTTTTATTAGCATTATTTTACAATACTTTTTAAAATAACTTTTAATGTAGTCAATAAAATAGTAAAAAATCTTTTAAATGACAACACAATTTTAGATAAAGATAAGTTATTCTCCATAATGCAGAATTGATTTTGTGCCTTTGCTGTTTCTATATACAGTACTGAATCCAATCCCGTTTGCCCCCATGTTAAAACATAACTTAACTGGTTTATCAAACTTGAGTTCAATTTCTCTAGCAACACCCAGGCCTGATTACTGCCACACCTGTTCGCAATCAAGAAATCATTTAAATAGGACCTGCCTGACAGTCAGTCAGTAGACCATCCAACGGGGCTCTGTGATACATGTGTGGTTCGTGAAACAGTTGAACATACTGTAATGCCCTGTAGAAAATGTACTGTAGAAAGACGTGAGCTGGAGGAATTAGAATAAGGCAGAGCAGTTTTCAATTAAAAATGTATTAAATTCAGGTATTGGATTGCACAAGCGAGTATAAGCCCAATCCTCTTACCCTGTGCCCATGCCCCCAACCCCCCCCCCCCTTTTTTTTTTTCTGCTACCACCAAGAGTACTGAGGCTGGACTGAGGAGCTGAACAGTCAGCGAATGAAACCCAATGAAGTCTCTGAGTGAGAAACTGGTATATTCAAGGGTGATTGTGTGTAGGTAGGTAGGTTAGACTGGAATTTAATGTGTGTAGTGTCAATGGCCTATTTGAAATATAGGAGGCTGTAATGCACTTATTAGTCTGCAATCTGCCATTAAACATAAAGTAGTAGTGAAGTAGAACAAAAAAATCAACAAAAGCTAGACATGCCAAGGTTCAAATAAATTTAAAAACAAATTAGAAAGAAAGTAATTGAGATCTACCAGTCTGGTAAAGGTTATAAAGCCATTTCTAAGGTTTTAAGAAGATAGCAAACCACAGTGAGAACCATTATCTATCTGAATCCACCATAAGAGACTGGGCAAAAATAGTTCTACAGACAAACTACTAAAAACTGCTGAGTAACATAAAGGCTTGTCTCAGAACATCATACCAACAATAAAATGTGGTGGTGGCAGTGTGATGGTCCAGGTACCTGGAAGACTTGCAGAAATTAATGTAGCCATCAATTTAGCTGTGTATCAAAATATTTTTAAGGAGAATGTCTGGTCCTCTGTAAGTGACCTCAAGCGGAAGCCAACTTAGGTGCTACAGCAGGACAATGATCCAAAGCACATCAGCAGTCCACTTCTGAATGGCAGAAGAAAAACTAAATGAAGACTTTGGCGTGGCCTAGTCAAAATCCTGAATGTAATCCAATTGAGATTCTGTGTCATGAACTTAAAACCCTCCAATGTGACTGAATTACAACAATTCTGCAAAGATGAGTTGGCCAAAATTCACCCACAGTCCTGTTACAGACTCATTGCAAGTTATCTAAAATAATATTTGACAATTATGACACTTAAATCTGAGATGTAATTACAAAGGCTTCAAAACCTACCAGATGTTCAGTAATACAGCAATCTTATTGTTTTATGGGAGCTTTTCTAGTCCACACAATGAATAGAAGTCATCCGTTAAATCTATAATAAAAGTAAAACAATCATAGTAAAAAATTCATTTTGTATAACAATATTTTAAAACTGTTATGTTAAATGTATAGTGCACAAATAAATTCCTTCACATCACCTGAGGCTGAAAGCAACAATGGAGCTGTGTTTTTTGAGCTTTAATATGGCTGTTTTGGACAAATTTAAGTCAAAAGTATCAGGAACTTCTGGAAATAGTAAAACTGTTTGTTTTGCCATCGATATGATTCAAGAAATACACATTAATTATTCTGTACAGTCTGTGCAGTACATAAACAGAATACCAAACTAATAAATTGTATGTTTTTACATGGTCATGCAATAATTTTTATTTCTCATTCACTTTCATTATGTTTATCAACATTCACAATATTTTTGACTTTATTGGTAATACCTTCATCACAAATACCCGACAACTAATGCCATTCTTTTGAAATGTGTGGGTTATTGAGCCAGGCTTCCATTCAATTCCTGTCTATTCCTCTTTTCCAAGCCTGTATTGTCTAATTTTTAAGAATTCTCTTAAGGAGGAAAACATATTCATGAATACTGGTAATAGCCATAATACTGGACATTCCACAAGTGTAATATTATATTACTGGAATTTCAAGGCAGCTTTTTTTCAAGGCACTTGAATTTTTCATTTTTTTCTGTCTTAGGATCCACACCAAATATTTTTCAAGACAAAGTGTGAAAATACTGGCCAGAAAGGTAAAACAAAGTTACATGGTAATATTAAATTATAGTATTTAGTATATTTGAACAGTTTGTGCGTGTGTGTGTGTGTGTGTTTCATCCTTGTTGCTTTTTTGGGGGAGTTTGGGAACCGAATAGTATTTTGACTGTTTAACTTTTTGGTACTGGTTCTTCCGGCTTAGCCCAGATTTTCTCAGCGAACAACTCATTTTTTTTTGTCATCACAAGCAGGCTCTCTGGTAAACTATAATTAAATATGAGTTTATTGTATCCTCTTTTGAGAGATATATACATTCTATGAATTAATTTTCTTTTTATGTAAAGCATTAAATGTTTCACTATATAGAACCATGTTTCTACCTGGAAGTTGGTATCTTTTATCTTAGCAGAGTCTGATGTGTGGCTGGTGTTTTTCTTGTCTGAAGCATGTTTCCACAAATCTAGAAATGTACCACTCTACAAAGGGTAGACTCTCATATAGTTATTCATAAGGATAATGGGGACTCCTAGACAGCGGTAAACATTCCCGTTATCTTCTTCCCCATCTTCCTCATTTTACTGTGAGTTTTGCTTCCTCAAAGACTTTTTTTGAACAGCCTTGACTATGGAGATCAGCCCAAAACCTTTTTTCCTGTTGGCATCTAATCAGGGCATCAAGAAATTCATGGCTGTTACTAACTGTTTTACTCTTATGGCTGGCCAGTAGCGCAATGTAAAGACAAAGTGTCTGAAGATTTCATTTTGCCTCAATTTTCAGTTATATTTCAGTTTGTCTCCACGTCTACCGTGTTATGAAGCCTGGCAAACAAAAATGTGGAGGACTCTTTTAATCATTTGTCATTGGTCTTCATGTCAATGACCTCACTGATGACCTTGATGATGTGGGCAGAAAAGAGATGCAAAACATAATAAATAATTAGTTTGATCTCCACCCATGTCTTGGTTTTCATGTAAATGGCATAGGTCCACTCCAGGTATGCATCAATACTGTTTATTGAAGGCAAGAGTAACAGTTTGTATCAAAGCCCATTAGTCCATTTCCACCTTTTGAACTTTGAGCCTTTGAAACTTTGACAGTTTCAGCCAAAATGCCAGTCAAGGAATACTGTGCTCATTGCTCAGCATCTCGAACACTTGAAGAAATGGAGCATCTCTGCCTTCTCCAGGCAAACTGAGTGCATAGTACAGCACTCTTTTGCTTTGCTCTAGGATTTTTGATACTGCACCTCCTGTTGCATCAAGATATAAAGACACCAACTTTTCTTTCCCTGAAGTGATGAGCCAGGATGCTGAGGCCTACTAAAGTATAAAGGTGAGAGCCAAATAGGTTTACTTGGAAGTGTTGTATGAAGCAAGGCATGTCAAGTTGGTGTCACACACTAATGATACTGTATGTTGAGTTAAATGCAACTTGATTAGCACATTTTCAGCGCACTTCTTTACTTCAGCAGCAATGATCTTGAGTATGTTTTAATTTAAGCTTTGTTTCAGGCTAGCAGATATCAGCCCTTGAACAGGTTTTGATCTTTTGCAGTACACCTCACTTACACCCTGAGAAATCTCTCGGGAATTCCCTTCGCCGAATGTTGCTTGCGATCTTAACATTTTTTTAGAAGGCATATTAATCCAGGATGCCTGACTTGGATGCTGAAACAGTCGATTAGGCTTTGTTTGCATTGTAAAGTGAAAAACTTGTAAGATGATTGTGCTTTTAGGCATGGCACATTTGTCTTTAGACTGCAAACACAATGTATGTGATGGTAGGTAAAATTAAGAACATGGAAAGAATTTTTATATCGATACTGTTGTTACAGTATGTTGGTTCATGGTATTTGAAGTGTTGTGGACTCTTTCAAGGGTGCATTTTTCTTCTAGTCTTTTGGAGAAATTCTGAATTTTACCAGTGTGACTGGGATCTTTCTTTTTTCATTGATGAATCACTTAATCCACCAATGGATTCTGATCCATTCCCCTCAGAGTCATATTAATTTTGTAGACCTTCAAATCCTTTTCTGTGTCACATTCACTGTCAGAGGTCTCCAGTTTTGTGCATTCTGGAGCATAACAATTACTTTCCTTTGGCTCAATATAAATTTCATGTTTTTTTCTTCTTGTCTACTGTCTTCTATTTGCCTAGATCTCAGATGTCTGGCTGGTTGTTTTGTGTCACTTTTTGTCCAGTCAGTTGCCTCAAAATCAGGACGTTAGGACTCCTGTGCTTCATCTGACTTGTCTGAATCCATTTCTTCCTTTCATAAGTAGATCTTGCTGGCTTTTCAGCATCACTTTCATTCTATGTTTTCAGTGTGCTTCTGAGATAAGGCTCAACAGAATCTTTTCATTTGAATTTTGGACGTTCACTGGACATTTTATTCCCACTTTCAGTGTTACTGTCTGTGCATTCAACTTATTTGCAGGCAGTTTGCTGTCTTTTGCTTGGTGGCTCTGCACCATGAATAGTTTTCTGATGTTTTTCCTGTTGAAGGTACAGACTACATACAACCATATTTGTTTTTTGACGTATCACTGTGAGATAAGTTTTGTGCCAAACTACACAAAATTGCAGACTCTGATGAGGTGTATTGAGGTAAAATTTCACTTAAAAAAAAAACACCACCAGCATCTAAACCTCCTGTTAAAGCTCAGAGGTCTGATCTTGCAACAGTCTATCCTTTTCGAGATTTTGGCATTTTCTAAATGTTAGATTATATAAAACTAAATTGTTACTCTAAAATACAAAATACAACACAACTTTTGTTGATTTCTCGGACCTTTTTCTAAAAAAAAGTACAGTTTGTCTACATAATAATATTAATAATAATAATAATAACAATTTAATAATTATTCCTAAATGATCTTTAAAATACAATTTTTCTTTCTAAAAATATATATCATTAGCCTATTATTAGTATAAAAAGCAATAACAATCAATAATAATAGTCTAAATATTAATGCTGTGTAAACAAAAATAGAGATAGAAGAATAATGACAAGAGCTTGCAATGGATAAACCTTTCCACCTTTATTTTGAAGGAAGCTGCAAGCAGCCTTTTTTTTTTGATGAAAGAGAAGCAGACCATGCGAGCATTCTTCAAAGTGTGCATGTCTCTTTTTAGAAACACAATACTGGCATATATGATAATAAAATTCTTCTTTTGGCCAACTTAATAACAAATGGCACAAAAGAAAAATAAAATATTTTTTGTAGTACTGACAGTAATAAATACTGTAGTACTAAATATTTGTTTATTATAAAACTGTGGCGGGTTAGTGGGAAATACTGCTTAAAAAAATCTAATCAATAAATAAATGTCAAACATAATTTAGTTAATTTGAAAGATTGGATACAGCAAATTCATTTGTAGTTTAGTTTTGAAATAATTTTATCTTTATCTTTAACTTTTCAAGCTGTTTGGACAGACATATGTGTAGGTATAGTGTATAGACCATCATATTGGGGTGATATAAACACACCCAGTCCTTTTTTTTTTCAATTTACGCAACTTGGCGTAGGAGTGCGGTCCCCCCGCCCACCGAATTGATTGACAGCTGCGAATTAACATGTCTCCGTAGTAACGTGTATAATCATATCAACCAAACACAGGACCAGGACGTGCGCACACTAAGCAACCTTAAATAAAAGGTCTGTTCAGTTTGCTAGGATCATCAATCATCATCAAATGTGATCAAGAGAGAGTTTTACAAGTTTAAAATGTTTTAAAACAGTGCATGTTTGTAATGAATTACAGCGATTTACTTTAGCTTTACTTCATCACCACAGCCGCGTGTCAGAACAATTATAAAAGACGCTTCAATCCCGGTTTGTGGACGTTAAATCAGGTTTATTTTGTACATTGACATAACAGATATTCATACAGCAGTGGAGATTAACCTGTATCCTGTCACATTTGCGTGCAAAAACAGTGCAAAGCTAAACGCGCACTGTCTGTGTGTGTGCCTGTCAGCGCTGTGTGTGTGTGTGTATTTGTGTGTGTGCGTGAACTTTGTAACGACATTGTGTGTGACTCATCCTTGCAACTCCACAACATGCATCAAATACTTATTGGTAAGATTCTTACTGTAGTTTTTCCTCACAAACGTTACGTGAGATCTTATTCCTTCATGTTTGTCTGTTGTCTGACGCAGCCGAGGGAGCCGCTGCCAGGCACGTGGAAACGGTGGGCGTGAAGGACTAGCCTTAAAGGTGCAGTACACAAAAACCGTTAGCTGATGCTAAATGCTACAAAGTAGAAACTTATGACAGGTATAATAAAAAATTTGATGGGTGTTTTGAGATGAAACTTTACAGACACATTCTGGAGACACAAAAGACTTATATTAAATCTAGAAAAAGTGGTAACCTAGGTGCACTTTGATAAAATGAGCCTTTTTAATATAATGGTACTTGAACATGTTGGGTTTCTTTCAATAATTATTTTCAAAGCTTTTTTTTTCTTTATTTAAAGAGCACATATACCTTTATGTGCATGATGTCACCCTATGACAGTAACATTTATTTTGGAGGGAACCTTTGACTTGTTTTTTTACTTGCATGTATCTGTAAGGTGAAGACGACAGACAAATTTTACCATGCATATGTGACTAAGGAATGAGAATTTAAAACACGTACCTTGCAATATAATACTGGATTTGAAGAAAACTCCAAATGGTTTTTTAACAGGTTGAAAAAAATAAAAATAAAACTATAAGAATCTTTGCGCAACCAAGATACACCTGTATGTCAATTTCCGATCGTAATGCCACAGTTGTTTTTTCATTAAATCGATTGTTTTTATTGAATGCCTACTGCCATGATCACTACTGAAGCCACAGCTACACTGCACTGTTCTTCTTCTTCTTTGCCTTTTTTAATGGTTGGTTGCAACCAACTTTTAATGTGCATATCCGCCACCTACTGTGCTGGAGTGTGAGCCAGAAATTTCAACCTCATATTAAAGAGACCCTATTATGGGTTTTTGGGAATGACCTTCCATGGAGTGTGTAACACCGCTCTAAGTGAAGTGAAATATCCAGCTAAGGCTTAAATCTGAAAGTGGACAGTGTTTAAAACTATTGATCTATAAAAGAGTCGACTCATAGTGGTGCGAATGAATCGTCGTGATTATGAGTCTTTAGCCGTTTTAGCATGACATGGATATGAAACATAAGCCCCGCCCATTTGTTGCATGCGCAAACCCGGGAAAATTTTAACATGTGGTCCGGCCCACTAAAACAGTAGCAAAGAAGAGGAAGATAACAGATCCCAGTTGAACCAAGTCATGAAGATGCTGTGCTTAGCTGGATATTATTGGAAGTGAGATTGAAAGTGTTATTTTCTTTACCCAAAGATGAAACTGTGAAGAGTCAGTGGTTGAGGTTTGTTTTTGCAAAAATACCTCAGCATTACAGCCCAGCCTTGTGCAGTTAGAGTGCTTCTGGAATCTACATGCTTACAAAGGGGCATTCGGCAGCCGTTTGTTAAAGGAAGGATCAGAAAAGACTATTGATGTAAGGGACTTTGTCAGTAAGTGCATTATTATGGCTGCCTCCTTGTTTTCTCTAGCTTGCAAATTATCTATTTAATTGTGTTTTGTTACTTGTAACTGCGTGTACTGTATCTGGTTAACTCTTTATATTCTTATATCTCGTCTAATGCTACGTTGAAAGTTTGATTTAAAACAGATTTAAATGCGTTTGTGAGCTCACGTTCTACTGCTGTTTGTTGTTGCTATGGCCACCGTCCGCTGTTCTTACACACAATTGCAGCAGTCAAGGTGTCTGAATAACACTAAGGGCCGGAGCAAGCTGAACTGGCACTCTAGGCAAAAGGCGATCCTGCCGCCCTCAACCCGATAGTGAAAAAGAAAGTGACCAGTTCACGGATGAAAGTGCGGACCGGGAGGAAGGGGGTGGGTGTCGCGGATGAAAGTCAGGACAGAGGAGTTTGCGGATGCCGCTCTCATTATTCTGCTGCACAAGGCGGCCGCCCAGGTTGCCTCTATGGATGCGCCAGCGCTGATAGCACTGTTGAGAACCGGGTACTGTGTACTATGGTGTTAGTAACTACTATGAAGCGTGTTTCGGGCGACTGCTGCGATCGGCATTTCACTCCGTCTCATGCTGAATGATATCGATCAATCGCAACAGGCTGTCATCATTCCAATCAGTGGAGATTAGCTTCGCGCTAAGGAGGGGGTTGGGAACAAATAAATCACTGAACGATTCTTATGGGAGTCACTGGGATAATTAGGTAAAAAATAAATGCATATTATAAGACCATGAAAGTGTTGTTTGACTTGCATGCATATCAGCCTGTTGTTTGAGACCCTTAAAACCAAAATATGACCCTTTTTAATGTATAATAGGGGCTCTTTAAAGAAGAAAAAAAAACTTTCTAATAATACATTCCCTTATCAGTTTAAATTCTTTTCATTAACCCAGTTTCTTTCAAAAATGTGTACAAAGCTTTAATTACCTGATCTTCCACTTTAAATAGATTTTAAGATTTTGTTTTCTCCATACTTTTAATTCTTCTTTTAATTTTATCCTTTGTTTTATAGTTGACTAATCACATGTTTCGCTCATTCATTTCCCCTTCCACAATCACACATACCTGATGGATGCTTTATCAATAAATGCATAGTTTTATTTAACCCAGTATGTCCTAATCTCAATCTGGAGATAATGCTATTCTCTCTAGCACTTTGTAGATTTCATTTTCTCTACTTCTTGTATAATACTGTATAACTACCTCATTTTCTTCAGCATTTCTGCCATGCTTTAATAATATTATTCTTAATTATTGTTTTAATTTCAGCTTTACTAATTGCAACTTCCATAATTGGATCAAGTTTAAATGCTTGCTTAGCCATTGTATCTGCTGCTTCATGCCCCTCTAGCCAGAATCCACAAAAATCTGACTTCTGCATTTATATGTTGTAGTCTGATCAAAGTTTCATATATTTCATAGACAATATCAGGTCTTATATTAGATTATATAATCTGTAATCTACTATTTCTGCCCAGTTTCCTTTCCCATTAAGTCTTTTTTTCACTTTGTATATATAAATCTTCAATAATTGGCGGAAACAATCAAGGAAGTGTCATTGGATAAGGAACTGTAGGACTATACTTTCTTTTATGCAATTTAATCTCAATTGCTATTTTATTAGATGCCCAAGCAAAACATTCTACATTTGCCTTCTCACTTTGCCAACATGGGATTAGACACCTAACTGTTGGATGCGTTCTTTCATTATAACCCTTTAGATTAGCCCAAAATTTCATCAGCAACTATTTAAACCTTAAACTTAGTGGTAACTCACCCATCTTCACCTACAACGCACAAGCTGGAGAGGCCCTTATGGCCCCACAACACATTCTTAGTGCTTGATTTTGCATACCTTCCAGTTTCACTAATGATGTTCTTGATGCCAATCAATACACTATACTTCCATATTTTATTACCTGTCTTATTAAAGCAAGATTAAGATCCTTTACTAGCCTCCCACTTCGTCCCAGTTAAGCACCTAATTTTATTTAAAATAAGCTTTCCTTATGTGCTCCTGTTACAAGCTGATGTGTAGTGCAAAGGAGGAAGACAAGGTGAGGATCCAAATGCAGCATTAAACGTATATTTATTAAACAAAACAAAACTAGAACAAACTTGGGAACACACGGCTATCATGGGAGTAACAAAAATACAACAGACAACGAGAGGGGAAACATTTATATTTATTTATACTATATATACAAATTTATATATATATAGTCCTAGTCATCAATCGGGATGAACCACAGCTGTGTGTGTGAGATCACGGACTAACAGGAACTAGTGTGTGTTTGTGAGAGGTGCATGACAGGATATGTAGTCCATGTGACAGTGGATTTGTAGTTCATTAGGGATCCAACAGCTCTTTCCAAGTTAGTTTAAAATCAAATGTTAACCCTAAAAATTAAAATAAGTTTGCCTGCTCAGTTTCTTTTCCATATACTGCATCAACACCCTAGCAACTTTTTCCTTCTTCATGTAAAAACCATCATTTTTGTCTTTTCCACTAAAAACATTATACCCCATAAATAAGACATTTCTTTAATCAATCCTGCTGCTTCCAGCATTTCCTTTTGAACTAAAAGTAAACGTTTGCCTACCTTACAAAGGGCAGGATCATCAGCAAATACCCAGCAGGCACACAGCACCATAAGACGTTATATTAGGTTAGATTTAGGTCATGATGTCAGGTGACTAAAATTCAATGTCTAGCCAGCGTCTAAAGACAACGTTATTTTGACGTCCAATAAAACGTCAAATTACGTTGATTTTAGGTTGTGTTGGAAAGTGAAAAATCCAAATCTTTAAACTCCAACTTCTGATAGATTTCCTAGTGGTAACGTCCACATAACGTCAAGGTGTAACATGATTAGATGTTGATATTTGGTTGATTTTAGGTTAGACATTGGACATTGACGTTGGCCTGACCTTGGGTTCTGACATCAACCCGATTTTCATTTCCAAACAAAATCCAACATCCCCATGACATTGGGGCACGTTAGGGTACAACTTCAATATGACGCCATGTTGACATCCTGTGCCTGCAGGGTAATGACTTGCCAATATCATACTTTATTTTAAAAAAATATGTCATTGATCACAATAAAAAAAGTAACGGGCTTTTCACACTACCCTGAGGAGTCCTGTTTTACTTAAAATTTTTTGGACACTGAATTACCAATTTTAACCTGGATATACTTTACAAATAAAAAGCTTGTGATCCATTTCAAGGTTCTCCACTAATACCATTTTTTTTCTATTTTAATCAATAACCCCTTTTTACATGCCATATCATCAGCTTTATCCACATGTAAAAAAACTGCTATAACTGATTCCTTATTTATCAGACCTTTTCTAATTTCTGTTTATAAGCAAACCACAGGGTCCATTGTTCCCCGTACTTTCCGAAAACTGATTTGGTAAGGGGATAAAAGTCCTTTATTTTCTATTTAAAATGTCATTCTTTCTACAATCATCCTTTCCGTTATTTTCCCAACAAGTGATAAGGGAAATAAGCCTGTAGTTTGCTGGATTTATTGGATCTTTACATGGTTTTGCTATAGGTATAATAGTAGCTTTTTTCCAACTTTTTAGTAGTCTACCCTCTTCCCAGAGCGTAATATATAAACCTAAAAGTTTCATTCATTCATTCATTTTCTTTTCGCTTAGTCCCTTTATTAATCAGGAGTCACCACAGCCGAATGAGCCACCAACTTATCCAGCATATGTTCCCATCACTGGGAAACATCCACACACACTCATTCACACACATACACTATGGACAATTTAGCTTACACAATTCACCTATAGCGCATGTCATTGACTTGTGGGGGAAACCCACATGAACATGGGGAGAACATACAAACTCCACCCAGAAATGCCAACTGACCTAGCCGAGGCTCGGACCAGCCACCTTCTTGCTGTGAGGCGACATCGCTATCCACTGCGCCACCGCACCACTAAATATTGCCCTATCCTTAACAATGTATGCATCAATAGAAAACTTATTTTACCAGCTTTCAGATAATACTGTATATCTGAGTTTTGTAAAACTGGCACTTATGACATTTGCTAGCAGCTAAGCTGGTCAAGTTGTATTATACTCATAGAACAAATTCTGCAAAGATGTTTTGGAACAATGTGATTTGGTACAAGCTCAGTAGTTAAAAAATAAACTAATCTGCATGCCTCAAACATAACAAGAGCCATGGTGGGAAGAAGCATAATTTCCCCACAGGTCTAGTTCCTTACTGCTTACTATTTTCATGTTATGGCTAATTCCTAGGTTCATTCATTCATTTTCTTTTTGGCTTAGTCGTTTTAATAATCTGGGGCCACCACAGCGGAATGAACCACAAATTTTTCCAGCATATGTTTTACGCAGCGGATGCCCTTCCAGCTGCAAGCCATCACTGGGAAAAAATTCCTAGGTTATTAAAGATTTAGAATAAAATAATAATAATAAGAAAAAGTTTTACATTCAGTATAAAGTACCTTTCCTTTGCTCAAGGTTGCTTAATATAACATATTTACATTGAGAAAAACAAGCAAACAGGGCCATTGAGATAGCATAACTGAGCATAACATAACATAGCTGAGCCTTAAAGGTACTGTAGACAGAGATGCTATATTTCTAAGGTAGAAGGGTAGGGTTTTCCATAACTTAGGTGCATGAACACCAAATGACCTTTCATTTACAGTGGACAACCAACAATGAGAAACACACAAACAACCAAGCTCAGATGATCTAAGGGATAGCAAGAGAGTAAGAGTGCAGTAGGTCAGACAGATATGGAGGTGCAAGACCATTTAATGCCTAAAATGTCAGGAGTAAATAAGTATGTGATTTATGTACAATAACAAAAATAAAATTTAATAATAATTATTTAAACGATTGGCTGCAATGTTTATGAAAGCCACATTTTCTTACATTTAAGAGCATATTACAGCTTATGTTAATTTCATTTATTCCTACCTACTAAAGCTAATTTATTCAATCTTGTCAGTTTCATCCAGGACAGTTTAAAAAAGAAACTGGATCAGCTGGAGTGCCACTTCACATGGGACATTAAAAAAGACGATCTAGACCTCACAAACCTCCTCAACAGACTTGAGGAACAAGACAAGTTGGATCTAGGAAGTGAGGAAGGAGCTGCACGAGCACAATGCTCAATGGGATATCTAAAATTCCTTCTTGACTGCAAAGAAGAAGCCCTTACTCACCTGTCGAGATCTGAGACACTCATCAAAGAAAACTTTGCGGACAACAATGACAGGACTCTTATTGTGACCTATGGAAATTTTGCCTGGATAAACTACCACATGGAGGACTACACAGAGTGCGAACATTACCTGAAGAAGCTTCAAAACATGTATGAAACATTTCCAGTTGAATCTTCATCTGTTCCTGAGGTACTCGGGGAGAAAGGATGGACTTATCTTAAATTCTCTCCTAAATATTATGACAAGGCAGTAGAAGTTTTTCAGAAAGCTTTGGAACTGGATCCAAAAAATAGTGAGTGGAACGCTGGTTATGCCATCGCTCTGTATCGCACTGAAACTAGTCCGCCTACTATAGATTCACCTGTGATTAAACAGCTGAGACAGGCCATTGACCTGAACCCAGATGATGATGATGTTCTGAGAGTCCTTCTAGGATTTAAACTTTTGAATTGTTCTAAGGAATTGATGAAGGAGTCTGAGCAGTTGGTTGAGACAGCTTTGAATCAGTCCCCAGAACATCCACATGTCATGAGATATGTTGCAATGTTCCTCAGGGATCAAGGATCTGTAGACAGTTCTATTGCACTTCTGGAGAAAGCACTTGAAAGATCACCACACTCAAGCTTCATATGTCATCAGTTAGCAACATGCTACGAGATAAAAAAAATTAACTTACTGAAAGAAAAAAGTTACAAAGCTGGAGATCATGCTCGAAATCAAAGTATATACTATTTACAAGTGGCAACTTCCCTAAAACCTTCATTTATCATTGCAATGTGTCAGCTCGGACTTCAATATGGAGAGAGACAAGAACTGCTAAAGGCAGAGGAACAGTTTGACAAAGCATTTAAGACAGCAAAAGATAAAAATGAGCATCTGCAGTCAGTCCATTTTTATTATGCTGAGTTCCAGCAATACAGTAAAAGACGTAAGGATTTAGCTATTAAGCATTACAAGGAGTGCTTGACAATGAATCCAGATAGTAGTGAGGGGAATAGAAGTGCAAAGAAATTGATGAAAATTGCCAGCAAACATCTTAAAGAAAACCCAGGTGATTGGAGAGCCAATGAAATACTTGGATTACTTTATCAAAAGAAAGGGGAAATGTTTGGGGACACCAAGAGCTATGTAGGAACAGGAGATGAAGGGAACGGTGAATGCCTCCACAATCTTTTAGAGATCAACTGTAAAATAGAAACTTTGTACAAGGATGCATAATTAATTTTGGAATAGGACCTTTGGGTTAGAGTGTACAGAAAACACGTACACAAGTTTGTTAACATTCATTACACTTCATCTGTAACTTTAATGTTGAAAAAGTCAGGTTATTCTAAGAGTGAGTCCAGAAATCATATTTTGCATAAAGAATGCCCAAACTATGTCCATATGAAAGATTTCATTTTCAAACTCATTTTTATTACACTTTTTGTACAGTAGAGTAAAAAAAATATAGTAAAATGTTTTATTAACTGATATAATATTAATTTTTCAAACTAGTGAAATACAAAAATATGTTTTGTAGCATATATATATATATATACTGTATATATTATTGGGATTTACAAATCCAGTTGCACAGCCTGAATTAGCTTCAAAAAGCTTCCAAAACTGAACATTTAGCAGTGTTTTGCTTTAGAATTAAATGTCTAATTAGTTTTCACTGTATATAGTAGACTAAGGGTTTGTAGTAGTAATGAAAGGGTGCAGTATATGTAATAAAAACCAATGTTAAAGACCGCTGTATTTGCAAATTTTCATTTTTATTCTTTCCATTTTGACATTATGTAATGAGTTCTTTTATATTGAAGTCACTTAGATGTTGAGTAGTTTTTTATACAAATATTTGTACATATTTTAGGAATAGTGGATGTTAAAATGCAGTTATATTACATTGGCAAATAAAAAACAAATGGCAGAACAAAATGTCACAGTTTAGTTTTTATTTTATATTAATAACTAACCTGTAATTACTTTAGATTATGAATTACTGATTTTCTTTTCAGCTTAGTCCCTTTATTAATCTGTGGTCGCCACAGCGGAATGAACCGCCAACTTATCCAGCACATGTTTTACGCAGCCCATCTCTGGGAAACATCCATACACACTCATTCACAGTCATTGACTACAGACAATTTAGCTAACCCAATTCAACTGTACTGCATGTCTTTGTAGTTGTGGGGGAAACCGGAGCACCCGGAGGAAACCCATGCGAACGCGGAGAGAACATGCAACCTCCACACAGAAATGCCAACTGACCCAGCCGGGATTCGAACCAGCGACCTTCTTGCTGTGAGGCGATTGTGCTACCCACTGCACAACCGTGCTGCCCCATGACAGCTATATTTTGTATAAAAAATATTATTGATAGTAGTCTCACAAAATACTAGTAGGCTTTATATTTAAATTATATTTAACAATTTTATTTTCATGGTTGAAGTTTAAAAGTCTCGCTGTGCGACAAGGAGAAAACAGTGATTTTGATACCAAAAACGAGGTTGAATAATAAGAAAAAATGTATAATAAAAAAAGAGTTTCAAATTTTTTAAAGGTTTTATTGTTAGTTTGACAAAAAAATTGAATAAATTATATACTGTATATTTTTGGATATATGGCCAAAGGGCAAAAGAGTTACCTTGTTATAGGTTCACATTTTCACCTTTTTTAACCTAAAATTGCAACGACATTTCTGTTATTTTTCCAAGTTTACTGGAAAATCGATTTAACTGATTCTGTTACAGCTTTTTTTTTTTACAATTGCTATGACAGTTTTTTCAACACATTTAACAAATTTCCTAAACTCAACGCACCAACATACCTAAAACACTATTGGCAAAACGGTTAATATCCATGCTCAAAATCACACATTGTAAACTAAACTCCAACACTAATTTTCAAAATACAATAATAAACTAACACAATACACCATGTCTAACAAAACACTGCAAACATGTTTTAAAATCAAATAATTATTCAAAAAAATTAACACATGTTCTCTTCCAACAGGAACATTTAGTCAATCATAACACACTGACAAAAAAAACACTATCATCAACTGAAATTACAGAAATATTTATTTTATGTGTCAGGTCTGGCCTTATATTTAAAACCTCCATACATTTTGCTTTGTTGGGTTTAGTTAAATATGCATTTTGTTTCTTTTGGTGCAGAAATGCAATACAAAAAAACAAATGACCATATCAGAGTAGCTTTATAAAATGTACAGTTTATGGAAAAAACATAAACAAAATACAAACACAGAATTGCCAGCCTGATCTTACGAGGAAACTTAAGTATTTTACGTTTTGTCAGTTTAGTGGCTAATTCGTACAAATTCGTACTAGTTCAGTCATACAAAATGTACGATTTTAAAAAGGAGGCATGGCACCTAACCCCAACCGTCACTGGGTGATGAGCAAATCGTACTAATTTGTACGAATTAGATCGTACGAATTTGATCGTACGAATTCATACGAATTAGCCACTAAATCAAAAAGTTACGAATTGTTGTGAGATTGTGTTGGAATTGCCGCAGTACAGACTTTATTTGCAAAAGGACATTACTGCAAGATATGCAAACAGAAAAAGCACCACAATTATAAAAAAAACTAAGTAATCTTCTGCATTTGGCCACATGTTCTCATCCACATCACACCTCATATCTTCTCAAGGCATGGGACAAAATTCTCTTGTTGTGTTGTTCCTTTTCCACACAAGATCAGCCCAAAGCGCACTCTTTTAAAGCATATGATCATATGATTGGAAAAACCTGAGTGTGGTTCCTAGATGGGAATCTGCTGTGATTTCTGTATTTACATAACTGCAATAAGCTGCAATAAGTAAAAGCATTTGTAAATTTGACTGTAAAATGACATTGTTTTGGTCTTGGTTGAGCTTGTGTGTAAAAGAAGTTTAACTTAAGCATTTTAATATGGTGGTAACTATATGCATTTTGCATCAAAGCAACAAGAAATGTGTTAATAGTATAGCCTACAAAGACCGATGTTGTGCTAACCGTGTTAAGAGTTTAGGAAACTTGTTAAATGTATTGAAAAAACTGTCATAGTGATAGTAAAAAAATGTAAAATATTGCCACAGCAGTTCAGACAAAACAGTATCTGTAAATCAACACTTGACTCACCTGAGGGGCGGGATTTAGCCTTACAATTACAGGAAATGAAAAACGAAAGTGCTGGGTGATAGTCTACGAGTGATACTTTACACTTTTGTTTTCCACAAAAGAAAAAGGATGTCAGAGATGAGGTGAGTGCTCTTTTTATACTATTTCGATTCTGACAAGCGTGAATGCAAAAGTTTAAAATCAGATCTAGCTACCTATGTTGAAAACAGTTTTACTAGCAACTATATGGTTATGTTATGTTCATAAAATAAATTATGTCATTTTAGATCAATGTGAACTGTTAGGAGCTCAGTACAAATGAAGTCATGGTGGGAAGCGTCATTTTCCTTCATGTCTAGTTCTGGCTTAAGAGTTTACATTAGCGTACAGCTAAGTCCAAGGCTATTTAACTTGAAGATGTTGCAATATTAGTCTAATTTAGTTCTGAAGCTCTTTTTTTTCAATCCTTTTAGTTTAATTCGGGCCAGTTTAAAAAAGAAACTGGATCAGCTGGAGTGCCACTTCACATGGGACATTAAAAAAGACGATCTAGACTTCACAAACCTCCTCAACAGACTTGAGGAACAAGACAAGTTGGATCTAGGAAGTGAGGAAGGGGCTGCACGAGCACAATGCTCAATGGGATATCTGAAATTCCTTCTCGACAGCAAAGAAGAAGCCCTTACTCACCTGTCGAGATCTGAGACACTCATCAAAGAAAACTTTGCAGACAACAATGACAGGACTCTTATTGTGACCTATGGAAATTTTGCCTGGATAAACTACCACATGGAGAACTACACAGAGTGTGAAAGTTACCTGGTTAAGCTTCAGAAGATACATGAAACATTTCCAACTGAGTCTTCAGCTGTTCCAGAGGTGCTTGGTGAGAAAGGATGGACTTATCTTAAATTCTCTCGTAAATATTATGACAAGGCAGTAGAAGTTTTCCGGAAAGCTGTGGAACTGGATCCAACAAATAGTGAGTGGAATGCTGGTTATGCCATCGCTCTGTATCGCACTGAGAATTTTAACCCGCCATCTTGTACTCTGGAAACACCTGCAATCAAACAGTTGAGACAGGCCATTGACTTAAACCCAGATGATGATGTTCTGAGAGTTATTCTAGGAATTAAACTTTTGAATTGCTCCAAAGGTTTGATGAATGAGTCTGAGCAGTTGGTTGAGACAGCTTTGAATCAGTCTCCAGAACATCCACATGTCATCAGATATGTTGGAATGTTCCTCAGGGATCAGGGATCTGTAGACAGGTCCATTGAAATTCTAAAGAAAGCACTACAAAGATCACCAAAATCAGGCTTCATATGTCATCAAATAGCAATGTGCTACAAGACCAAGAAAATAAACTTATGTAAAGAAAAACGGAGAAAAGTGGAGGTAGATGAGGCTCGCAATCAAAGCATATACTACTTAGAAAAGGCAACTTCCTTAAAACCATCCTTCATCTTTGCAATGTGTCAGCTCGGACTTCAGTATGGAGAGAGACGTGATCTGCCTAAAGCAGAGGAGCAGTTTGACAAAGCATTTAAGTTAGCGAAAGAGAAAAACGAGCTTCTTCAATCTGTTCATTTTTCTTATGCTCAGTTCCAGCAGTACAGTTACAGACGTGAGGATTTAGCAATCGAGCACTACGAGAAGTGTTTGACAATGAATCCACATACTCCTGATGGAAATAGAAGTGCACAGAAACTGTGCAACATTGCCAAGAAAAACCTCAAGGTTAATCCAAATGATTGGAAGGCCAGTAAAATACTGGGCTTGATTTATTACTTGAAAGGTGAAATGTTTGAAAAATATGGGAACACTTCAGACAACGAAGACGATTCATTCCTCTGTAATCTTATTGAGGTTATGTCTTTGTAATTTGTAAAATATGATTGTAAACGCTAAAAATGCCCCATTTGCACATTTATGAGCCCAGAAAGCATGCTAGAATAGCCATGCAATTTGCTCATTTGTTTTTACTTGTGTTCAAATAGTGATGGCAGTTTATGGACCAATCCAAAATGCCACAATAATGCATGCTTCTCACTTTCTTTCCATCCCGTTTAGTATGTGCAGGAAAAAACAACTTGAAATATTGATTTTAAAGTGCTAGGTTAGGGGCTAAACTTTTTTTTCAAAAAAAAATTTTCATATCCTCAACCCATATTTGGGTCAATTGTGGATGAACTCAATCACTAAGTTTAAGTTTTACTTCATTCTCAAAAGCTGTTTTTATATAGGCTTCAAAAAAAAGTAATTGTGTTCAGTCCTTGGCTTTGCCAGCTGAATGCCTTTGTCATGTCATTTTGTTTTGATTTACTGTTATAAGTACAAGTTATAAGTTCAGTGGTGAAAATGGGAACAGTTAACAGTTAACCACTTAATGCACTATTTCTATAAGGCAGACAATTACAGAAGTGACGACTGAGGTTAATATTTTCCTTTCTTGAAAACACATTCTAGATCATTCTTTACCTTATTTATATGTGCTGCATCTTGATCAGGTTGTCCTTTTACTACATAAAACCTTGCGTTCAAATAGTGATGACAGCTTATGGACCATTCCAAAATGCCACAATAATGCATACTTCTCACTTTCTTTCCATCCTGTTTAGTATGTGATAAATAAATGCAAGGGGGGAAAAAAAAACAAGCACAGGGAAATTAAGGAAAAACTCTTTGAATATTTGATATATTCTTCATTCCTCGAGCATTGTTTCAAATCGTAAGGTGTTAGGTTAGGGGCTAGACTTCTTTCTAAAAAAAAAATCTTAATTTTTCATATCCTTAACCTATATTTGGGTCAGTTGTGGATATACTCAATCACTAGGTTTAAGTTTTATTTCATTCTCAAAAGCTGTTTTTATGTATATGCTTTGAAAAAAAAGTCATTGTGTTCAGTCCTTGGCTTTGCCAGCTGAATGCCTTTGTCATGTCATTTTGTTTTGATTTACTGTTATAAGTACATGCTTATTCAGAAAGCATTACTTCAAGGGTAACCCACTTCCAAGAAAACATGTTTTAATGTGGTGAAAATAGGAACAGTTTGGTTGGATAATGTGTCTCTACATTAATAGTTAACCACTTAATGCACTATTTCTATAGGGCAGACCATTACAGAAGTGACGACTGAGGTTAATAATTTTCTTTTCTTGAAAACACTTCTTGAAAAGATGTCCATATTTACAGATGAGAACCACCCACTTTATCCAAAGTTTTGCCTCCTGTCATCAGCTAGATGGTTTACTTATTCTAGGTTTACTTATTCAACATATATTTGCAGTCATTTGTTCCAACTGCAGTTGGGTTACTTAACAAGCTTTAAATTGTATGGTTTTTTTTTTTACTTGACTATGATTCATTTTATTGTTTACTGTTACTTCTATGTTGTAAACCTATGCTGTAAACCTAATTGCTCTTTGGGGACAATAAAGACATTCCAATCCAATCTGAGATGTTACTTCCCAGACATACATGTATCTATTTTACTATTTCATTTGTTACAATATTGATGGTTCATTTCACTGTGGCGACCCCTGATATATCAGGGACTAAGCCGAAAGAAAATGAATGAATGAATGTTACAATAATATTTTTTTGTTACTGTGGGGAAAACAGTTTTTCAGTCTGTCATGCCATTGTCTTTCTAAATATTTAAATCTATTCAAATCTAACACAAAACACACATAGCTACTTTGTAAAAATCTGTCTGATGCGTGTTTTTGTTTCTTTTGATCAGAAGGTTTTTTTCTGTGACAAACATCAGTAATGAATGATTTAGTTGTGTTTGTATAGGATTGCATGGGCTGTCTATCTAATTTGACAGAATAATGGAAACACATTTCATCATCATCGATATTGTTCATATTATTGACTCATCTGCTTGTTTTATACCCATAACAATAAAAACAGACAAAATATTACTGAAAAACTGTCAGTAAACTCTTAACAGAAGTCATACTGGAACAAACCCCGTAACAAAACAGCACTGCCCTCTACTGACACAAAATAACATACAACAACAAAAACCTTAGTTAAAATGACCAATATCTGGAATGCTGTATTCCACAGAAAGATAAACAATGTACATAAAGAAGTCTTAGAACCGATGCATTATTATATGAGACCTGAAAAAAATACAATAAATGCACTTGTTGTCAACAACAGCTTGAAAATGTAAATGGAATACAATGCTTAAGAGCAGAAAGGCACGTGAGCATTTCTATATACACAGTTCTATGGGCAATTAAACAATATTTATTACTCTACATATATACTAACAATATTTCATACAATTCTTTAGAACTAGATGTAAAAAACTATCTAAATGCTATGAAGTGGCTGGTATAATTAACATTAAGTCTTTATTTTTAGGAGGATAATAGTCCACTTGTTTGCCTTCACATGATACCAGTTTTGGGATTTTGCTCAGGCTGTTCTTCTTTTGGTTTCTCTGGCAATGGCGAATGATGGCCACTGAGAAAAGCAGGAGAGAGCTGGAGATGAGGGCGAAACCGCTCAGAAAAAATGTTGCCGTGTAAGTCCCTGTGGTGTCTACCAGCCAGCCTACCCAAAGGGAGAAAAAAAATCACATAATTACTTCAAGGGTAACGCACTTCCAAGAAAATATGTTTTTAATGTGGTGAAAATGGAAACAGTTTGGTTGGACAATGTGTCTCTACATTAATAGTTAACCACTTAATGCACTATTTCTATAAGGCAGACCATTACAGAAGTGACGACCGAGGTTAATATTTTCCTTTCTTGAAAACACATTGCAGGTCATTCTTTACCTTATTTACATGTGCTGCATCCAGTGGTGTAAAGTAACTAATTACAAATACTCAAATTACTGTGAGTAGTTTTTCTCAGGAATTGTATTTTACAGAGTAGTTTTAAAAATGTGTACTTATACTTTTCCTTGAGTACATTTTTAGTGCAGTATCTGTACTTTTACTCCACTACTTTCCTTCAACCTGCAGTCACTATTTTTCTTGTCCATGGGGATTAGATAAATCAGTCCTGAGATTCCTGTCCAATCAAATCGCACAAACCGTAGAAGGTAAATCGCATCATAATGAACTACCTCAAGACATGTGCACTATATAATTGCAGCAAACTGTTTGGAAGTTTTAAAAGTGTCCATAAGATGTTCAAAATCTTTACGCGTATTGACCCAGAGACAGTTTAGATGCATGTCACTGATGAGATAATGACAGATGTTTACTGTATGATGACCAAAATGGCCTTAAACACCCAGCAGGCACAAGATGTCAACATGACGTCTGATTGATGTTGAAGCGTAACGTCATGGGGACTTTGCATTTTGTTTGGAAATGAAAATCGGGTTGACGTCAGAACTCAACGTCAGGCCAATGTCAATGTCCAACCTAAAACCAACCACATATCAACGCCTAATGATGTTACAGCTTGACAATGTGTGAACGTTACCCCTATGACATCTATCAGACATTGGATTTTGGTTGCCCTACCTGATGAATAAATGTCAGTATTTGACGTCATATATGATGTTGGTTTAAGATGTTGGCTCGACTGGATTTTAGTCACTTTCTAACAACCTAAAATCAACCAAGTATCAACGTCATTTGACGTCATTATTGGACATCAATATAACGTTGTCCTTAGTTGCTGGTTTGACGATTAATTTTGGTCACCTGACATTGCAACCTAAATCTAACCTAATATTAATGTCTCATGGTGTTGTGTGCCTTCTGGGCAATAACTAAATGCACTACAGAATGTTACGTTTACACACACATGCACAAATTACATGTAAACATATCAGCTTTTGACAGCATAATACTCACTACTCACTACTTATGAGTACTTTTAAAAGGGCTACTTTTTGCTCATACTTTGAGTAATATTTACAACAGATACTTTTACTCTATGTGCACTACATTTTTAGGCAAGTAATAGTACTTTTACTTGAGTATCATTTTTTTGTACTCTTTCCACCACTGGCTGCATCTTGATCATGTTGTCCTTTTACCACATAAAATCATTTTGACTTATGAAGTAATTTTGTACAGTTTCAGGACTGTTAGCCATATTTAAATAGAGATTTAAAAAATTACAAACAGGAAGGATTTTAAAACAGTTTTATCTTAAATCGGTATTCCTTATCCTCATGGTTATTTAAGTAGTGAAAAACACAAAACAGGTAATAGGTGGAATTATTGTAATTAAGTGATATGATTGTACCTTTCTAGCATTGAAGCAACTTTCTTTAATGAAGTTTTGTGTTCAGTAAACAATATGTTCTGTCCATTCTTTACATATATAACATGTATATGGTTACTCTTGGATTACTCTGCCATAACAAAAGACTAAAAATACATTATACCCTAGTTAATGTTTTGATTTACAGCAAACCATACTATTATATTTTAAGAACTTACATTGTGGAAGGGTGAATTAAAGGTTTAGTTGTTATAATAATTAGAGTTAATATTGTCAAAAAATTCCCTGTGAACTGTAATCATATGAAGCTCCAAGAACAATTCTGTGCACCAAAAATTATTCATTCATTCATTAGTCCCTTTATTAATCTGGGGTCGTCAAAGCGGAATGAACTGCCAACTTATCCAGCACATTTTTACGCAGCAGATGCCCTTCCAGCTGCAACCCATCTCTTGGAAACATCCATACACACTCATTCACTACAGACAATTTAGCTTACACAATTCACCTATAGCGCATGTCTTTGGACTTGTAGGGGAAACCGGAGCACCCGGAGGAAACCCACATGAACGCGGGGAGAACATGCAAACTCCACACAGAAATGCCAACTGACCCAGCCGAGGCTCGAACCAACGACCTTCTTGCTGTGAGGTGACAGCACTACCTACTGCGCCCCCAAAAATTATATTTAAAGTAAAATGGCAAAAACCATTTATGACAGGCAAGGGTGTGTATTTACTTTAGGCAATACACAATACACTTGCTTGCAGCTGACTCTAATGGCAATGCACACTCTGATACAAATACATTAGCTATGTTTCCATCCAAACATGCAAATTAGGTTTACGTGCAAAACTAGATTATTGCATAAAAGATGTGCGAATAAAGCAACGTTTCCATCCAACGAGTCAAAGTGAACAAAATTGTCACTTCCTGATTATCTGGTGCCAAATATCTACAAAAAAAAAAGAATTTGCTGCGATAAGAGAAGCTGCGTAAATCTTTTCTTCATTTATTAAATGACTTTTGTCTCAGAAGGCAATCCTGACACTCAGTGAACGCACGGTGGCGTTTGAAGGTGTGAGATGCGGAGCACAGACGCTCTTTACTCTGGAAGTCATTAATAATATAATAACAGTAATAATAAAACAGTTAAGCATTTTAGAATGATCAAAACAACATTTCAGATGTTTTACAATGTGGTCAACCTGCTGGTTTCTCCATTCACACACATTTTTATCATCCCATGATCGCTTATAACAAAATCACTACCTTTTTTTATGTGCATACTGGAATTTGTGCGGTAAAAGTGTTTCCATCACAGTTTATGCACATTTTTTCATATCAAATAAAAAGTTTATCCTACTCAGTTATGTGCATATGCTTTTTATGCACATTTTCAAAATGTATGCGCATCTTGGTGTTTCCATTAACCTTTTTTTATGCGCATATCCAAAATGTGCATAAAAATAAATGGATGGAAATGTAGCTAATGACTATTGTAAATACCAATAATTGTGACCTTCAAAACAGCACATCTGACACAGCAGTTCAAAATCAAAATTAGAAATGGAAGCTTTTATACCTCAGTAAAAAGTGGAGCACCTACTGATCATAACAGCTGTGGTGAAAACAATAACTGGACACTGGATCATATCTGCATCTCTTTGGGCCCTATCATACACCTGGTGCAATGGACACTAGGTGCATAACAGTTTCAGCCCAGCACAGGTATCATTTTCACATTTTGTGCCATATTGTTTAAATAGCAAATGCATTTACATCCAATTTCTGTGCTCATGGGTGTGCTGGTCTGAAAAGGAGGTGTGTGTTGTTGTTTTGAGACAACTGAAACTGAAGTAGACCATGCCATTGATCAACTAAAAGCTGCTCTAAAGTCCACAGCGCAGGGTTTTTATTTGTCATTTAAAGAATGTGTTAGTGTTATGTACATATGCAGGTCCAAAATGTGTGTACGCATTGCTCAATACACACAGAGGCCAGCAGCTAGCTCTCTGCAACTCTTACGTGGTCACCCACTGAAGCTAAAAAGGGCTGCGCCCGGTCAGTACCTGAATGGGACACCACCAGAGCGTAAGGCACTGCAGCGGGTGGTGAAAACTGCCCAATGCATCACAGGGACCACACTGCCAGCCATAGAGGACATCCAGAGGAAACACTGTGCGCCGAGCACGCAGTATTCTTAAAGATTCCTCTCACCCTGCTCACAGACTGTTTTCTCTCCTGCCTTCTGGCAGGAGCTTCAGGCTTCCCCGGATAATAACCAGCAGACTAAAGAACAGCTTCTTCCCCAGAGCTGTCCCCCTTTTGAACTCTGCCCCCCACTGATTTTTTTGCCCCTCTAATACACCCCCCACTCTCCTCATAACTCAGACTCCTCATAATCACTGCACTACTTAACATTTGCACATTTAAAAATTACTTAACATTTGCACATTTAAAAATTGCACATATTCATTGCACTGATTCACTTATTTGAACTGTACATACCTACTGCTCATGTACATTTGCAATTATGTACACACCCACTGTACATATACATTTGTAATTATGTTTATCTATCTGCACACTTCTGATTATTAATAGCAACCTGTACATTTATCCATCTATTGTAAATCTCTGTTCATAGCTAACACAACCTGTATATAATGTTCATAGTACATCCATTTGTAAATATCACCATAGTTTTTCTATAACTGCACTTTATAACTTATACCTGTATCCTGCACTTGCTGCTATTGCACTCCTGGTTAGACCTAAACTGCATTTCGTTTCCTTGTACTTGTACATGTGTAATGACAATAAAGTTGAATCTAATCTAAATCTTAAAAACATGGGAAAGCTAGATTGCTGCCGGAAGTGGTGTTAGTGCGATCAGCAGGGGGCACTTAATCTGTGCTCTGTGTGAGATGAGGACTCTATACTGACTCTCTGTGGTTGTTAAAAATCCCAGGATGTCCTTTAAAAAAGAATAGGGGTTAAACCCAGGCATCCTGGCCAAATTTGCCCACTGGCCTCTGTCCATCATGAAAATTTTTATAATTATTACAAATAGTTTTAAACATGAAAAATTATTGTTATTTTATATTTTATATTAAAGTCTACATAAATATAAAAATGTCTGGCATGGTGGCGCAGTGGGTAGCAATGTTGCCTCACAGCAAGAAGGTCGCTCGTTCGAGCCTCAGCTGGGTCACTTGGCATTTCACTGTGGAGTTTGCATGTTTTCCCTGTGTTTGCATGGGTTTCCTCCGGGTGCTTTGGCTTCCCCCACAAGTCCAAAGACATGTGGAATAGGTGATTTGGGTAGGCTAAATTGTCCGTAGTGTATGTGTGAATGAGAGTGTGTGAGTGCTTCCCAGTGATGGGTTGCAGCTGGGAGTGCATTCGCTGCATAAAACGTGCTGAATAAGTTGGCGGTTCATTCCGCTGTGGTGAACCCTCATTAATAAAGGGACTAAGCCGAAAAAAAATGAATGAATAAATGAATAAATATAAAAATTGTCCACCTTCTTCACCTCATGGGGCTCCAGTGGAATCCAGCTTTGTTATAAGTCAGGTTATTCATGACAATTTACATTTAGTTTAGTATACTTATTATATGCATATTTCATTTTATTTTTACTTTTATACATATTTTTATGTTTAGATTTGTCCACCTATATATACATATATTAAAGATATATGCATCACCAAATGGGGCATTGGAACAGGAAGTGTGTTTGGATATAACTCACTTATATATACACTTTGTTATTATTGTTCCTTTATTCATTTGCTGGAAATTAGAACTGAATGTAGAATTAGTTTTGAAACAAATCTATGAAATTACAAAATTAAATATGTATTACATGATTCAGAAGAGTGCGACAACTACTATTTCCGAATGCATGGTCAAATGGAAGAGGCCAAATGGAAGAGGCTCGTTCTGTACATGGTCTTTAACCATTTTCTCGCAAGTGTTCTTCGGTTTTTGCACTTACAAAGTCGACCATGTAAATAACTAATGTGCCATGGTGCAACACAACTAACTCTTAAATTGAAAGGAGATGAGACTTTGATTGGTTTAATGCACGTTATGCCCAAAACACACCCATATCTCATTAAGAAAATAAGGACAACTCTTTTTAGACCATGCACCTAGCACACAGACCACTTTTCCATTCTTAAAATAGCAAACATGGATTCAGATACACCCTTGGTGCTTTTACGCCATGCACATTAGACTCATAACACTAAACAGAAGCCCTATAAGTTACTGAAATACCAGAACAGATGTAAATGTGAAGTGTGGCTCTTATGCACAGTGTGGCAAAACAGAAAAACTAGCTGAAAAGTTACAAATGTGAACAGTTATGGAATGTGGTTAGGCATGGGACAATAACCGTTTTCAAGGTATACCGCGGTTTGGAAAAGTCAAGGTTTTC
>CAIGQZ010032280.1:7044123-7066499 GCA_903798205.1 Danio tinwini
ATATATTTTTTTTTTTTATATATATATTTTAAATTATTTAACGGCTCTAAATAAGAAACCAAACCTGCTACTAGGTGGCATTAAATGTCTTACTGAGTATTTTAAGATATTGAACTATGTATTAATTTAATTCACTCACTCATTCACTATCCTTTAGCTTAATTTATCAGGGGTCACCACAGTGGAATGAACCACCAATTACTCATTTCTGCATATATTTTATGCAGCAGATGGCCTTTCATGTCCTTAGACAGCACTTTTTCATTCACACACACTTTAATGCATGACTTTGGACTGTGGGGCAAACCAGAGCACCTGTAGGAAACCCACATGAAAACAGGGAGAACATGCAAACTCCACACAGAAATGACTCCGGGCACCAGCCAAGACTCAAAACAGCAACCTTCTTGCTTTGAGACGACAGTGCACAGTTGAATTTATGTCATTCAAATGTTGAATCAGACAAAAAAACTTGTACAATATTGCATTTGTTATGAGATATTCAAAACTTATTATCATGGTAGTCTGAAGCTGAGTAAGGCTGAAAGCCATCGAAGCAAAATTAAACTGCTCAAGTAATTTCTGAAGAGAGACGAGCAGGACATGAAAGCAGAGGAGCTTTTATTATGCCCCAGTCCACCACTTCCACTTCTTCCAGTCATGATAACTTGGGAAAGAAGCAGTGCTGTTTTATCATACCAAATATATTTTGGTTCTGTTAAAATGCTGCTCTGTGCAGTTTATTGAAACACAGAACATGTTAACCTGCCATTGCCTATTTTCTATAAAGCCAAACTAGAAATCAAGGGTGTGTGACACCTTTAGCATGGGAGATGTCTGTGTCACTAGTTAAAATTGCCAATTTCTCTGGATACTACCATTTTTCTAAACATTTGTAATAACTTTAGATAATCGTACATGATGTGCATTTAATATATTCTACCAATATGCGACAAAAACCTCATAGAGGGCATTTATTGCCCTAACACCTTGAATTTTAGGAGCATATAACTGAATGATATACTGTAGACTTCATTTTTCTTTCTTTTCTTTTCGGCTTAGTCCTTTTATTAATCCGGAGTCGCCACAGTGGAATGAAATGACAACTTATCAAGCAAGTTTTTACGCAGCGGACAATTTAGCCTACCCAATTCACCTGTACCACATGTCTTTGGACTGTGGGGGAAACCAAAGCACCCGGAGGAAACTAACGCAAATGCAGGGAGAACATGCAAACTCCACACAGAAATGCCAACTGACCTAGCTGAGGCTCGAACCAGCGACCTGCTTGCTCTGAGGCGACAGCACTACCTACTGCGCCACTGCGTCGCTGTCTGTAGCACTTCATCTTGTAGTAAATTGTTTTTGTGCATCATGTTATCCAACAATCTGATGAACTGATTTCAAGAACTGAATTCAAGAACTGGCACAGGTCTACAGTCAGGGCATGTGCATTAACCGCAGGCAAATTACTATGTTTTTTTTCTTACTAAAGTTTTAAATTCACAGTCCTATCTAGTATGAACACAACTGTATTAATGACTTTTGCTTGTGGCTTTAATTTAGTAACTGAATGCAGTTGTCACTCCTGTAGATGGGGTTAAACACTAAAGAAAGGACAGGATTAAGCACTAAAGTTGACTGAAATGCAAATGTAAAAATGTGTATACAGTGCCGTAGTGTGAATAATAAATAGATGTGAACATTTACTTTATATTAAGTTTGAACTGATAAAAATAAAATCATTTGAGGCTCTTACCTCCAATAGGTGGGCTGACTAGATAGGGAACAGCATGGAGAAAGTACACAACCCCGAGAGCTGAAGAGAGGTATTGTCTCCCTACAACATCTGATGTTACCACGGGAATAAGGGCAACATAGGCTCCATCAAAGTACCCATAAAGCACAGAGAAGGGTACCAGCCAAACAAATGTGCGTAAGAGGGGGATAAAAAGACAACACAGTCCCTCCATTCCCACAGCAAACATGTAGCATATATTCCTGTACTTTTTTAGACACCTGAAAGAGAGATTGGAAAGCCTTAGTCAGCATGATCAGGAGCATATTATTGACATTCTTTATTTTTCTTAGACCTAAGCATTTCTAATCTTTTGACCTCTGTATATCAATCATTGGGCAAAGAAAAAAAACATGATGCATACTCTTTTAAAGTTTAGGTCACACTTTAAACTGACAGCTGGGTCAATAATGAACAAAGAACAGCAAATCTTTAAAAAATTCCAAAATATTAATTTAAAATGTACTTCACAATGGTATGAGTTTGAAAATGTTTCTTTTTTTAAAGGCTTAAACTTTAACATATAGTCCCCTCCCCCCAACCCTAAATAAAAAGTTGTTTCTTGCACAGGTCAATCTTTTTGGTTAATAAGTCCCCGGTTTATCGTCAGCAGTCATGGTTATTCATTTTGTTTTTACTGTAAAAAAGTTAAAGTGCTGAAATCAGTTGATCAACATTTGAATCATTTTTAGAACCACATTTTCAACTAAAAACATTCATTAAGATTTCATTATTTTCTCGAATACATTCAAACTTTTAAGCATTAAATGCTTTTAATATAATAATAAATATTAGATTTTTGAGAAATTGCACCACATGACATTTTACACCCAGTTTTTATAAAAGACTTACTGACATATTTTTATTTATTTATCTTTAAGTTTACCTGGAAAGTCCCACTGAGATTAACAGAATTCCTTTCTTCCAGAGAGTCCTGGCCAAGATGACCTTATAGTTTTAATAAAATGACTAGCCCTCCTATGAAATTTGAATTCTTTTAAGAATATTTCCCTCGTGTTGTACTGTATAATGGAGAGATGTTTTCAACACATTTTTAAAAACACAATAGTTTTACAAACTAATTTCTTTTGTCTTTGCCCATAATACGTTTCTGTTTATTTTATAAGATACTAGTATTCACCTTACAAGTGCAATTTAAAAACTGAACCATGTTACTATGTTAACTAGGCAAGTTATGGTAATTAGGTATGCTATTGCATAACAGTGGTTTGAACACAAACCCCCTCCCGCCTCCCCCCAAAAAAAGATTCTTAAGGAGCTAATAATGTTGACCTTAAAATTGCTTATTAATTAAAAGAACTGCTTTTTATTCCAGCCAAATTAAACGAAATAAGACTTTCTCAAGAAGAAAAAACATTATAGAAAATACTGTGAAAATGTCCTTAGCCTGTCAAATATTTCAACATAACCTATAAATATATTAGATAAAGAATGAAAATTTCACAGAAGGGCTAATCTTTTTGTCTTAAACTGTATGTCTGTATATTGTGATTATGTTAAAAGAATAATAGTTTTTTATTTTATGAGTTTCCAGAAATATTCTAATGAATTTATATGCTCATCAAATGATTATAATAAAATATGGACAAAAAATTGTGTAATGTCAAAAACAACCCAGCTGTTTATTGGATTACAAAGTCTGTGCTTACAACTCCCCCTAACTTGAACAACAACAACAACAACAAAAACAAAACATGTTGTTCAGACAGTAAATGATCACTCTTTTTTCCAACCGTAATGCAATACTAACAGACGGCACAAAACAACATACCTCCTGTCAGTGAGCCAGCCAAATGTGATGTTGCCAACAATGTCAATAACGCCTAGTATGGACATAAGGAAGGCAGCATGTTGATGACCGATACCAACATCCAGTGCATATGGAACTAGGTACACAAATGGCAGACTACACCCACTGGCCAGCAGCAGGAAGGAGCCTGCAAGTACCAGGAAGTCAGGCATGAGCAGGAAGTGGTATTCCTGCATGGACTGAAAGCACCGTTGTTTAGCATCACTTGCAGCACTCCTTGTAGGACCACCATTCAGTGTTGTAGGCTTAACACTGTACCCGCACTCAGAGTCCACTGGAAGAGGACAGGCTTCCTCTTCTTTTAGAATGATAGGCCGTAACAGAGCTCCACACACACACAGGTTCGACACAAACCCCCCTAAAATGAGAAGGGCCCCTCGCCATGAGTAGTGTTCGATTAGCAGCTGCACTACTGGGGCAAGTATAAAGGTCCCAATGCCACTTCCAGACATGGCAATGCCATATGCCAAAGCTTTCCTCTCACAGAAATAGATACCGACCATGGCAATAGCTGGAGTATAGCAAAGAGCGAAGCCAAGCCCTATAAAACAAGAGGAAACTGAGCTTGCTGGAGACTAAATGTGGAATATGGGTCTGTAGGTCAGTGTTTTAATCTTAGGATGCTTACCAGTTAACAGTCCCAATGTAGCGTAAAGATATTCTAGACTGGTGGCAAAGGAGCTGAGTACTAGTCCTACGGAGGCCAGGAATCCTCCTAGTATTACAGCTACACGGCATGACAACTGATTCCCGATCAGACTTCCGAGTGGGGCTGCAAAAGTAACATGAGAATAAACATGGGTGTTGCGTAAGTCATACTAAAACATATGTTAAAAAAACTAAAATCAGTAGTCCTATAAACATGATAGATTTAATATCATGTAATTAAAATAAAATAATAAATTTATATTTTTATGCAGGATGGAATGCATTTAGTTAATCAAATTTTAAACTTTTTATGATGTTTAATGATTTAATGATATGTTCATGGAATACTGAAAAAAAGTCACAGTTAAGGTCATGATTTTTAGTTTTTTAATATATATTTTATGTGACACTGAAGACCAAGCTGCAGAAAATAAACATATTAAAACTGAGAACATTTATATAAATAGCAATACGTTATATTATATTATATTATATTACGTATATAAAAATGATGGATGCATTTTGAAACATTTTCTAATTCTTTAGCTAGATACATTTATTGTGCAGCAAACACATATAAACTACATTTACACACTGAATAAATGTGTTTGCCAAAAATAAATGCCCTAATAAATCCTGAATCATTCGCTCATGTAATTAGTTACTATTACTGCAAAGAATCTGCTCCCAAGGATAGAAAAAAATAATTTTGTCAGATCATTTTTTCTAACTAATTTATTAACAATCCATAAAAGTCAAAAAAAAAAATTAAATAATTTTTTTTTTATATATATATATATATTTTTTTATTATTATTATTATTTTTTTTTATAAAAAGTGTCACAGTTGTAACAATTCCATTTTATTAGACGTTAATTTTTTTTCAGATTTGTAGTCATAAACACATGGAATGCAATGTGATGAAAGACAGAACATTGACCAAACACAATATTGCAGAGTTTTATGTAATAACTGCAATTCTTACGTCTGTTGTTTACCTGAGCAATATAATTCTTAAGATTGCTGTACTGTCAATAGCAGACAGCACTGGGTGTAAGGAAAGCAAACAGTCCTGTTTTTTTGGGTCAAGCTTGCGACACTGGCGTGTCCTCTCAAGATGTTCGCTGTGTGTTGCTGACTTCAAGTTTTGAGCCTCCCACAGCCTGCAGGTCTTTTTTTAGTGTCTTGTGTAACATTATTGTCTCAGTTGGACAAAAAGATTGTCTAAACCAATCGGGTGGTCAATCTAGAAATGTGAATTTGAAACTGAATTCTTAAAATTGAAAACCTTTTTAAGACCAGCCAATAACGATGACAGTGATGTGCTAATTTCTGATGGATTTAGAGTCCAGTATGATCATTACTTACCACAGAGCATGGTTGTGCAGTCCACTAATGAATGAATCCATGCTGTCCCAGAGTAGTCTTTCGCAAAATGCATCTGAAACTCGACAAAGAATATGGAGATGCATCTGGAAAAAGAAAATAACAACACAATTTTGATCAGGCAGATACATAAAAGAAGCATTGTCAAAGTATCAGGTCACTACTTACATTTTTATAACAATACCAGAATGTGCTGTGCTATTAAAAACACCAGAAAAAGAAAAAAGATGATGTTATCAAACATCAGAAAAAGTTGAACCAGAAAGAAATATGTACATAAAAAAGAAAATAGTGATTTCTAAATGAACTTGACTTGTATTTCATTTCAGACAATGCAACAAACATGAGTTAATGTGTTCCCCATGATTTTTGTTTTGTTTTGTTTTTTAATAAACAGGTATTCCAACTCATTTCAAAAATAGTTGGAACAGTAAAGCATTTACCACTTTGTAATGTTGCCATTCCTTTTCACAAAACTTAAAATATATTTAGGGACTGAAGACACCAAATGATGAAGTGTTTCAGTTGTAATTTTGTCCCATTCTTCCTGCAAACAAGTCTTAAGGTGGGGTACTGGGTCTTGGATGTCGCGTTTTGCATTGTCTTGTTGAAATATGCAGGGGCGTACCTGGAAAAAAGCACATTGTCCTCTAAAATCTCTATGTACTTTTCACCATTAATGGTGCCTTTACAGAAGTGCAAGTTACCTTTGCCAAGGGCACTGACACAACCCCATACCATACCTCACATATTTGTTGGCAAACTGGCGATCCTTCTTTGCTCCTAAATTACTAGACCATTAGATGCTGCTATTGTACCAAATCATGATTACAATCAGCTGTTGACATCACCATTTCAAATCACATCATTATTTAACCAATTTACCTGATCACTAGTCCTAAACTGTTCCTCTCCCAACTTTTTTAGAATGTGTTGCAGGTCTTAATGACAGGACAAGATGTATATTTACAAATGAAATGAAGTTGACCAGACAAAACTTGTATGTTCATATTGTCTGCAATAAAATACAAGTCAAAGTAAATATAGAAATCACTACTTTCTTTTTCTTTTATTTATGTTTTCCATACTGTCTCATCTTCTTTTCTGATTTGGGGTTGTAAGTCCGACAATACAATATACTGTATACCTCACATTTGAACATACTTTTTTCCACCATTTTTTCCTACTATTTACTATATGCATATTACTATGTGGGCCTTAAAATCACATTTTTTTGTGATTTTGGAACCTAGTTTAATGTCAGGAAGTTAAATAAAAAAGTGTATTTATTTCATTCCATTATGAGTGTGGACATGCCTACACACATTTGTGTCCAAACATCTTCCAAATATTGATTTTGGATGATAGGCACCCTTTAATTGTTCTATTTTCAAATACTATTTACCTTATGTTTGCTTGTTGTTACTTTTGTACAAAGAACCACATTTGCAGGTACACATTTAGCAGCTACTAAAATTTTAGTTTTAGGACAAAACTACACCCAACAAACCAAGTTTGCAGTCTTTAAAGGACCAAATTGTGACAATTCCCACTAACAGCATGCTTTTTAAATACAGTGTCATTTACAGCTGGTAACAATGAACAGCCATGCAGATCGTGGGTGTTTGGACATGAAAGCCTATGATGGGGTAATGAGGCACAAGCCTCTGCAGTGTCTGTTCTGCACCTGAACAAACAAAACTGGATCAACCGGGAGGTCATTCTGGTCAGAGCACTCAGTGTGGGTATGAAAGCCAGCAACTCTCAAGTCTTCCACCACTAAGACTGACGTGTATGGCCATCAGCCATTAAAGAAGGAGACGTCCTTCAGTCAACCACTCTACAATGACATCCATGAGCTATAGCAAAGTTGCAGACTCAAAAATCTTACACTAGGACTTGAATCACACACACATACATGAATGATAAGTACTTTTGAAGGGGTTAAGAGCAACGAAAGTCTCCATAAGATAAAGAAGGGGTTAAAAGGCACACTTGCCATCCAAAGACCACAAGCTGCCTTTTAAGCTTAAAAAGTGTTTCATCATCTGGTACTCCTCAGGTTGATAATTACCACTTATCTTAGACAGACTCTGAGAAACAGTCAAAAGAGTGTTTGTTTCAGAGGTGAGAGGTCAGATGTACTGTTTTGTTCTCACCAGCTTGCTTGCAATTTCATCTGCGTAAACCTGTTCCTCAGGTTCTCACATTTCACATTTTTACATGTCACTCGATGTACCTGCACATTTAAATTGAACAACCCAACAATTAAGGGGCTTAAACAGCATTGTCAGTACGGCACGTTCAATGCCTTGGGAGGAGGACAAATATTGCTTAATGGAACAGCTTGTGCAAACCAGAATAAAAGGAAGATTTTACCTCTTACAGTACATGCAAATATGTACTGTACATGTCATACAAGAACAACTTCATAAAATAAATGATTGAAAGTTAATTCAGTCAAAGCAGTTCAAGGAGATGTAAAAACAACTCCAACTTTCTATGTGAAGGTCTAAAAAGTTGTTTACAAGTCTGTCAAATGTAACCTGACCTCAAGAGCTGCAGTAAAAACAGCAGATAGCACTTGTCACTTTGTGAACCAATGACTCCTTCTAGGTAATTCTCAGCATGGAATGAACTAAATATAGCGTTCTGTTGTGCCTCATGTACTGTACTATACCAAAGTATGTACTATCTGACAGGTTAACAGATCTGAATAACACTTCCAGACATTTATACAACAGAAAGTTTATTATTTTGTTGTTGTGTTTGATTTAAAATCTATAAAAAAAAACTAAAACTAGTATAAACAGAGAGATTATTTTTTGTCGGTTACCATTTAAAAAAAAAAAAAGGTGGTTAAAAACGTTATGTTTAATAGCATATTTGTAACTGCAAAATTAACCTTTATTAAAGCATCATTAAAACAAAATGTGGTGTCTGAAAGTTTAAGCCTAAAAAATATTTCTTACTATTACTGTTAAAGGGTTAAAGCTGTTCTAGTTACACAGGTATGAACAGCAACATATGGTCACCAAAAAAGCTTACCTTGTTACAGCTCGTGTGCAAACAGTTACCACAAAGCAGCCAGCCACGATCATCCATCCCCACCCTCCATCCGGAGGAAGGACCCCTCCTTTCTTCTTTTCCTGAGCCATGTAGTCTGTCCTTCCCACCACTTTTATGGCCATCAAACTCCAAATCTCTCGTTCTCAAACACACGTTGCACCTCTCTGCTGCCACACTCACCAGGCATGGAACTCGTTCTGCAGACGTGGGGCCCACTCAGAGACTTTTCTAAGCGCAAGATGACACACACAGCAGAACACAGGCAGGGATAAATAACAAGCTCAGCTAAAATGATTAACATGCATTATGGGTGATTCTGGGTTTTCTGTACTGTAACGTGTTTTAGTTTTGAGGCTTCTTTGCGATTTGACAAATGATTCACAGTGAAATGTGAACTGATGCATAACTGCTATCCAGGGAAGTGAGGAAAAAAAGAACACTTTCTAATTGATAGGTTGCCATATTAACTTGAGACCCTGCAGACCAACTTCATGACCTCTCTGAACCTTTTGAGAAATTAGAAAGGCGCGCTGTTCTTTTAAATTATTTTTAACATTGTTGACTGTTCATACAATCTAGTTTTCATAGCCAAATTGACTAACACAAATACTAATATTCAAATATAACCATTTTTTAAACATTAAGGTGGTTCTTGCAGCCTGTCATCATACTTGATCTTCCCAAAATGCGTACATCACATGACTGATAATGAATTCAATGGTTTTGTGGACGTACATAGCAAAGTTGGGCCAAGGCAAGCATTTGTAAATAAAAAATAATAATTTACATCATTTTTCACTGGAGAAGAATCAAATTTGTAGGCTGGAAAAGTGAGGATTATATAGAATGGTGTTTAGACCACCACAAATGGTTCAACCTCATTCAGTTGCATTAGATGGAGCACCTTGGATGTAAACAATCAGGAAAAATTTATTTTAGTTTTAATGAAATTGGGCCATGTGCAATGTTGTACACAATGTACACTTTCAGGATAAGATGAGGCTATCCCCCACCCCCCCATTATGCAACTAAACCTGCAGTTTATGAGTCTTCTAATCTATATATCAGCCCACTGTGGGAACAGTCCCAGTTGCACATTGTTTCATGCCAGTAAAAAAAAAAAAAAATATCCACTAAATAGATTTCTTTGAAGTTAGCCTTGTCTAATTGAGCCAGCTGTTGATTTCCAGGATTTTTTACTTCTTCTTTTCAAAGTATGCCTTGTCAGTATTTATCAAATTATGCGTGTAAAAGTGTCTTAAATCTAATCTTTGACATGCAAGTCCACTCACATGCTAGGACAAGCAAAAAAAAAAAACTGCTTTGGTGGATTTAAATGTTATCTAAACAACCAATACTGGAGTCACTAGAAGACATAGCATTGTAGTTTTAGCAAAATTAGCCAATATGCCTAATTACCAAATAGTCATAAACAATTGCAAATACGTTATTATATTAAGCACACAACCCAAAATAGTATTACACTTTTTTTAAGTTTTCTAAATATTTAACTTAAAGGGATAGTTCACAGAAAATGTTGATCAAAATTCTGTCATCATGTACTCTCCCTTCACTTGTTCCAAACCTGTTTGAGCTTCTTTCTCCTGTTAAACACACAAAAAAGATGCTTTGAAGCAGGAAACCTGTAACTATTGACTTCCATAACATTTGTTTTTCCTATTAAGGCTACAGGTTTTCAGCTTTCTTCAAAATATCTTCTTTTGGGTTCAGCAGAAGCAAGAAACTCACAAAGGTCTATAACTACTCGAGGGTGACTAAACAGTGAGTAAAGTGATTAAAAAGAAACTGTTCTTTTTTTATTGAACTGTCTTTTTAACAAATTAAATATCATAAGGAATGGTCTATAAATGATTCCATCAAATCTTAAAGGATTTGATACACTTGGCAACTTTGCAACTATATGATTTTAGAATATGATTTGCAGACGTTTAGAGAAAGTGTAAATTAACAAACAATTTTCAGTTACTTGTAGTCAGTAGGACGTCTTTCGGGGGACCATCAAAATAAATAGCGCAGATATTAAGCAGTCTTCTAATAATCCAGTTACATGAAGAAAAAATACTTTATCGCCAGAATAACAAAGAAAAACATCAAAATAATTTAACAATATCATTATTATTATTAATATGACGATATAGCAGAAACTGTCAAAAAAAGTTCTGTTGTTTTTCTCCGGTAAGTACACGTGCATTCACTTCTTGAAACCAGATGTCAAAAAAAAAAAAAAAAAAACATATAGCGGTAAATAGAGGCACTTACCATTTCATAAAACAACCACAAACAACGTCCAAACATTCTCCATGCAACTCCTTTGCAATCACACGCACTGGTCCGGACGCTCTGCACATTCGTTTATTTGGGTAGGTACAACATGTTCATTATCATCCTGCGGCTTCCACCAGGGAACAAGTCTGCAGCTGTAAGAACATCACGGCCACGGTACTTCAACGTGTTTAAGCGTGCGGGCTGTGAACCTGTTTACCTCTGTCTCCTCCACTCCCCCTAACACGTGAAAAGCAAATTATGCAAGTATGCACGACAGGCTATCGTGAGGATTTCCTATACAGTCATTTGCAATAGCGGTTGCTTGGGAGCTGCCCGTTTTCAGTTGTCAACACCTCTGTTTACAAACGTGTTCAGCATACAAATGTTTGTCATTTAATACTATTTAACGTTACTAGGTCAACCAGTTTTGAATTGGTTAAATGTTTTCAGAAAAGTTCTGAATTGGATAATGCTCAGTCAGCAGTTTGTATTCTCGCAAGAAAAACAAAATTGCCTGTGTTTGTAAATGAGTTATGACGATGTCAGTTTTTGGGATAAACAGTAATTCTAGCTTGCCATGAAAAATATCTCGAAATTGGAATCGACATGATTATTAGTAAATGTACTTTATACGTGCTCCATATTATTTTTGAGTTAGTATTTTATTTGCACAAATCATGTTATAACGCACATTTATGATATCAAATATGGTCAATGTAAACTAGAGCTATAGAGGTTTCTCTCAGACTCATACGTCAAGAAATTCAAGGGGAAAAGTCAAAACTTTTGTTTTGTCCAATCAAGATTTACAGTTTTTGAACAACAGGAGTGTATTTGAAATACAATTTACTTTTAGGCAGGAGGGGGTTAATAGTTACTTAAATTTTTATATGTAACATTCAGATTTAGTTTGCTGGGGATATTTACTTATCACTATTGGTTTCAGGTTTCTGCCTAATAATTGAAAACTCACTATGGGCTATTAATAGTTCATATCCCAATGGAACTGTAATGCCACCAGTAACAATTGGATGATAGTATGTCATGGTAAAGCTAGTAACAAGCAGGAAAGGAGTGAGTACTACTGACCAAGATTATTTCAAATATAAATGTATAAAAACTAGTATGCAACTATAGTTGAAGTTTAGATGAAAGTAAAATGCACTCTTTGCCGGTTTACCTGCCAAATTAATCAAACAGCTACAGTACATTCAAAATTCAGCACCGCGCATTCTCACACACTCCACCAAGGCAGCACATTACTGGTGTGCTTTATGCTCCCAGTTTAGTCCCGTATCATTTTTACAACACTCACACTTGCATATAAAGCTCTACATGGTACCGCTCCTTCCTACTGTATATCTGTGACATTGTCTCTCAGTACACACCTCCTCGTTCCCTGCGGTCTGCTGATACTCTCACCCTTCAACAGCCACCCTGTAAACTAAAATCAATGGGGGAGAGAGCTTTCTCTGTTGCTGCACCCAGGTTATGGAATGCTCTCTCTTATTCTGTAAAGCTTCCACACTAGCTAGTTTGTAAGAAGATGCTAAAAATTCATCTTTTTAAGGCTGCATTTTTAGTTTCTTGATTATTCTATTTATATTTTAATTTTTTTTATGTATACTTGTATTTTACTGCATGTTTGATTTCTCTGTTGTTGTAGCGCTTTGGGTCTTAGAAAAGCGCATTATAAATAAAATGTATTATTTGTAAAATTATAATTTAAAAAAAACATAGCCATTGTCCATAATTAACACATTTATTAGATATTTACAAAATAGTGACAAGTTAAGTTAGTTTTCAAATGATAGAACCCAAAATCAATAAAAAAAAATCTTTCAGTGACATGAATTTCAGACCTGTTTGATCCTTAAGTGAATCAGGGGCTCATATTCGATTAAATATTACACCATAAAGATTACATTTAAGATTTGTGTAGTGATACTGTTTGACACTGAACACTGAATGAGCTGAAGTTAAAAGATTTCCAGTATAGAGTTACACTAACTCAGATCACATATCAGACACGTTTGTCATGAGATTAAGGATATTTGCATGTAACATTAACATCTAGTTATCTAAAATTATGCAATTTGGAGATCTAGTGATCTAAAATTATGCAATTTGTAAAGACTTGATTTAGCTCTAGAAAAAGCTTATAATTCAGCTGTAATGGCCATTTTGAATTTAGAACATGAAGCCTGAAAACTGGGCATACAGTTTAGAACAGTCAAAATACATTTATCGAAAGAGAGAAAGGTTACGTACAGTTGAACATATAGGGCACAGACTGAACATGCGTCAACATTTTGCTGGCGTACAAGAACAAAACCTGTTAAGAAGGCAATTCGACTACATTAGATGAAGTAGTCCATTCAAGTGAAACGATGACACCCCTGTTCAGAAATCATCTACATGCTTTACATTAGCTCACTTCAAATACAATGTACCGACATGCATTCAGTCTGATGTGGCATATAGGAAAAAGCCAAACGGCAAATAAAGAACAGCTTAAAAATATACTGTTAAGGACTGAAGTATACACTGACATCTGGATTCAGCATTAGTAACAATACAGAGGATACAGAGATAAAGCCTTGTCTCCATCAGTAAAAGGCACCCCGTAACACTTGGAAGTTACTTTTGTGGCTCAGAGAGATGTTGGGGGGTGCCATTGTGCATAATCCAGACATCCAAAGACAAAATGGCACCCCACTGCATAAGGCAATTCTAAGGGCTGAGCAGAGGAAGTAAAGCATAAATCGACAAGAAAAAGGCGAAGATCTGGAGACTAATGTGATGTTAGAGATGTTACAGCGGCTAGAAGACACTTTGATGTCAGCACAGGTCTGTTATTGAGCTACAGTAACAGCTAGTACCGTAGGTTTAGTACAAACAAATAAGTAAATATTATTTAGATCCTCTAATAGAGATTGCATCTTGTTATTATTCCTCATCAATTTCTTTAAGGAGTTTTGGTCTTTCTTGCATTCATAATGATCAACAATAACAAAATCTACAACTGCAAGCTTAAAAATTAGTTTATGTTTTATAGAAATAAATGTCTTTTGAGTTCACATTAACAGTGTTGAGGCCAAAGCAGCATATTTAATGCTATGGCTCAAAAGGAGGGAAAGGCAATGCATTTTTTTCTTGTAAGTATTTACGTTTCTGATCTTACATATTTAGACTGACTATAACTTTTTAGAATTTTAGGAGCACGTGGTTAACTTGCATTTGGTCAACAACCTTGAGCATGTCAAACTGACTATTATTATTATTACTAAAGGTTAAACGGTGTTTAGGCATAAAGTTAATGAACCTCATGTTGATTCGTGAGGGGAAAAAAAAGCAAACTATTTTCAGTAACAGGTGATGTTTAAGCTGAAAATGTTTAAAGGATGAAGGCATTTAGGAGAAGGTTTGACAGATATCAAGTGAAACTTGAGACATCACTGCATAATGGTATGAATATGACAAGAGATGGTTTGTGCAAATGTTAAATTAAATAAAAACATGATATACTACAGTGTATATACACAGGGTAAACTGTTAACACATTCAGATCAGAGAAATCTCAGCATTATGGACCATAAAATCCTAGAAAATTCATCACGGGACTTACTGTATGTAGTGAACTAGGAGAGTTCTCCATCTGATGAAGATACTGTTTTCCAGTCAACATTGATAATTTGGTCCCAACACAATTAGTGTCAGCTTAGATGCATATTCTCTGTTCATTAGACAGACCAGTTCAAAGAGGTAAATGTATTAGAAATCAGACATGACAGCTACTCAACAATCCACTAAACACAAAAGGCCCAATCAAGATAATAGAGACCTTTGTCTGACCTACTTTTTTTTGTTTGTAATTTTTTTTTTGCTAATTCTGTAAAAGGGTTCAGATAAAAGACTTATATGATTGATAAATGACTGAAATTCGATTGGCATTTGCTGTATTATTTACAAAATGATTAATTTGAACTCGTGCCTTAAAATGCTTATTCATACAACTTTAGCCTTTTTAATTTAATGCGGGTATGATGAATGCTTATATGTGCCTAGAGCAGAAAAGGCAAAATCCTATGTAAATGACCCTTTTAGACCACTCATCATCATTTTATGATTAATCTGATTAGAGGGGAAAGTTAATTTATACAGCAGACTGTCCCATTAGTAGACATTATACTCCCCCTCCAAACCCTTTTCATATGTTATGATTCTTTTCTTAAAGCTCAGGGAGAAGAGGGAGCATACAAACATTATAATTAGTGTCCTAAATCATCGTCACCTCAAATCATCGATACACAGCAAAGGCACAGCTGTGCTGGCTTTGTAGCATTGGTGACGAGAAACAGTTAGCATGAAATGCAGCTAATGACAATGCTAAAATCTATGCGCTGCTGTTACATCACAACCTCTTGGTCACCTGCTCACGTCTTGAGCATAGAAGGGCCGATGTGTCGATGATTTGAAGCTAAATGAAAACTCGGTCACATTATTAAATGGCTTATCCTTATTAGGGGACGTGGCTTTCCTGAAATCTTACAGCAGCTTCTGGTTTGTAGGTTGGGTTTTCTTTAGTGTCTCAGGAATCTTCTGTCATCTTCAGTAGCTCTAGGAAGGCACCAACAGCTCCAAAATAACCCTGCAGCACAGAAGCACAATATTTTATTATATTTTTATTACATACATGCATTGCTGGTTTCAATAGCATTCGAAAAGATCTCATATCTTTGAGTAAAGTAATTAATGCTTTTATTTAGAAAGGGTTCTAAAACAAAAAGTAAAGAATAAATGAGAGAATAAAAATGAGTGCTGTTTGTTTGAATTACCTATTTAAGAAAAATACTAAATATAATAGTTTATATAATGCTTTTTTAGTATTTTACTATATTTGGTAAAACAAGTAACCTGTATAATGCTCTCGTTATGTGATATTGCTGATGCACATTTGATATTGTGGCCAAATATATTATATTAGATTATGTTATATTATATTATAGTGTGTGTGTCATGTGTGTGTGTGTGTACTGTGGAGCATCTTTTCTCAAAATATTTGAACAAACGTCCTAGCAAGTCTGTGGGTAGATTTTCAAACAAACACAAGGGGGAGCTAAATGTCCCATTCATGTAACATGCACAGACCACTGCAAATGAAAGTCAAGAATATACATTTAAATGAAACATTTAAATTGTTCAAATGAGCTTGTTTAAACAGTAATTCACATTTTTCTTACCTTTAAATATATTCAAAAATCTGTAATTTATTATAGACATAGCAATAGCCATTTAATGGCCTACTCATTTGTCTTTTTTGGTATAAACTCACATTCAACAGGTGTTCATTTTCATCTTGCACCCTAATATTTATATCCTCACAGCAACAACCTTCTCTGCTATTTTTCAAATGTGTACTTTTTATTTCTGACTCTCAGAAATTAACAGGATTATTTTTTATTTAGAATTATTAACAGGATTATTACTTATTTAGCCATTTACAGAATGATGTAGAAATAAATGCATTCAAATAAACAACTAAAATAATTAAAGGATGACTTGTTTCACCATGTCTTTTACAAAAAAATATAAACTTAAATTTAAGGACAATTCATAATTTTATCCCATTTTTAAAGACTTAAGAAGTTAGCTGGAACAAAAAACTCTCAAAAGCCAAATGAAATTGTTGTAGTCTATTTAAATAATTGTTTTTGAACAAACAATATCTTAACTCACTGGAGAGTGAAAAAACTAAAGAAAGAAAAAAAGCATACTTCATGTTCTAAGAAAAGGGCTTTCAGTTGTCCATCAGACCAGAAGTCCATGGCATACGCCAGCAGCTTAGTTGAAATGGTGTTGATCCGAAGGAAATTCCCAACAAAAACCACTTTATCAATATTCTGAAGGACATTAAACATAAGCAGACAGTCAGAAGAAGCAGTAATATTGCTCTATTTAAAATGTAAAGAAAATCATCCACATTACACATTGACATTAAAAACAAAAAACTTTTATCTTGTGGCTGTTCAGTGTGCTGTGATAGCCCTGTACAATGCTGCTTGATCTCCATGCCACAAGACAACACTGTAAAGAAGCTCAGAGCACACAGAGTTCATTGATCTTGATATTGTGCTTCAGAGTAATGGCCACTGCATTTAACTTATGTACTTTGAAATGAACAAAAATCATTTAGTTTTTTTTCAACCGCTAACATGCATTGTGCAACAGCCATTTTTAAAACTGTTCTCACAGTGTGCGCTTTACCAACATGACTCTTGACCAAACTGTACAGCTCACCTCCACCCAGCTCACCCAGACCAACACAACAGTTTATATATGTCTCAAAATAAGCTTGTTTCACCAAATCACTGACAACATACTTTTCACTGACCTAAAAACACCAACAACAAAGAGCATTACAGAAATTAAAAACTTTTGTTTTTAATAAAATTAACAATTCTTTACATTTATATAGTGCTTTTCTGAACACCTAAAGCACTTTACACATATTTTGAGGGGATCTCCTCATCCACCACCAGTGTCCAGCATCCACCTGGATGACGCGACAGCAGCCATATTGCACCAGAGCGCACACCAGCTGATTGGTGGAGAGGAGACAGACTTATGTACAGAGGCCAGTGGGCAAATTTGGCCAGAACACCGAGGTTAAAAGTCCACTCTTTTTTTTTTTTGTTTTTTTCCAAAGGACATCCTGGGATTTTTAATGCCTTTTTTTTTTACATCACATCTGAAAGACAGCACTGACTGAGCAATATAGAGTCCCTATTAATACACTGGGGCATTAAAACCCACAAGATGAGCACCCCCGGCTGGTCTTACGAACGCCACTTCTGGCAGCAACCTGGCTTTCCCATGTGGTCTCCCATCCGGGTACTGACCAGGTGCAGCCCTGCTTACCTGCAGTGGGTGACCATGTGAGAGCTGCAGAGAGCTATCTGCCAACGCTAATTGATATTTGAAGTTTGAATGCATTTCTACACCTATCCATGTGTCATTTTACATTTACAACCTTTTCACCGTCTTGAACATGCTAATGTGTAATGTGTTTTTGTATTTTTTTTTGCAAACATGGGTAAAAACTTTAACAGTTTTTCTCAATTACTTCAGCAAATATTTCAAAACATTCGCTAAACTGCAAGTTAGACAGGCGAACTTTGGATTGTACAACAAAACAATTCCTGTCATGTATTATAATGCACATCTAAATGTTGGTACTTGGTACTGAAAATATAGACATAGAATTGTACGTACAATACACACGTAGTTGTATTGATCGCACATAATTTGTTGTACAACTAGTACTACTGATATAACTGTCAAATGGTGGAGTCTATGGTTTACAAGATGGTCAAGAAAACAAAACGGCTGAAGGAGAAGTGGGTTTTCAGCTGAAATTACAATCAGCATTTCATTTTCTGGTAAGATTTGCTCTATTTCAAAGTAAATAAGGCACAAAATGCATGGCATTTACTGCAAGTCTGTTTGTTAGCATGCAGAAAAATGTGCTGAAAATGTAGTCTTTTCCTGCTTGTAGTGTATGAATGCATGTACGCATAGAGTATGAATGACAAAAGTGTTTGGCAATTTTGAAAAGTTTACTCACAGTTTGCTCTGCACAAACTGTTTGATTGATTGTGTGAACAGTTATGTAAACGTGGCTTCAGAAATGCACATTGCATGTTAACGGTTGAAAAGAAAAACTGTAATGTGGTTGCAAAGTGAAAACACTGATAGATGAGCTTTAGCAATAAGAGAAAATATTGTCAAACCTCGTTCACTGCACACATGCGAGCGATGGAGCCAATGTTGTTTGTTATGGTGACAAGAGTCGCCCTGGCCAGGTCTTCTTTACTTATACTATCCCGTTTCTCCTTGCTCATCATATGACAAAAACTAATAAATTAAAGGACAAATACAAACTTGAAGAAAATCATGAACATTATTGTTTTTACATACGAATGCTGGCAAATATGTCTGTACCTGGATGCAACGGCAGAACCCTGAAGGCCAAATCGCTCATAATCGCCACCATAAATATCCTTCACTAGTTTGTCCACATTAGTGCTGTCCCCTTTAGCCGCCATTTCTAATGCCTCCTCAAATGTTTCACACCCAGTCAGCAAGCAGCACAGGCCAAGAAAGGTACCACCTCCTAAACTGAACCACAACAATTGGAGAAAAATTATGTCATAGTAGTTAAATAATTTTTCCATCGTTTTAAGTTTATAACAGATCTCTACAACTTTATTTTTACAAGATCTAATCATAGATATTTTTATTGTAAAATAATCAAAAACAGGCTGTTCCCAAATCTATTTCTTATATTGTATACAGTGCACTGTAACAGGTGTCATTTCATATTGGTGTCTGAGTGTACATTAAAAATGGAGTGTACTGTAATGGTTCACTCGTTTACACTCACAATGCACTCTCATTTCAAGTGTACAGTCATCTTAAAATGTTTTTAAGAAGTGTTTGAGATACTAAAATGCTAAAAAAAATACACACTGATGTTTACTATTCTGCGTTTAGTCTTGTTCCAAAAACACAATAATATTTAGTGTTAATATACCATAAGCATGAATAAACATCATGATGTACATGTGAGTATCTGAGTTTACTTCATTTAATTTACTCCTTTGGGGTAAAAAAAAAATCTATTTCAATACTCAATACTTTTTGTTGTGCTATTGTAAGAAACCCTGCACATGATAATAAATAAAAGCATTGCTTTCAAAATAATGTTTCATTAATTAATTTTTGGCAATTTCTTTAATGCAAAATTAGTTTTTAATTCTCTACAGTCTCTAGATTTTATTATTGTTTACTTAAGTTTAATAATTGTTTTAATATTTCCCAAGGAATGTTTATCAGAGCAAGAACATTTTTCACAGTATTTCCCATATTTTTCTTCTAGAGAAAGTCTTTTTTGTTATATTTCAGCTAGAATAAAAGCAGTATTTACTTTTTAAAAAACATTTTAAGGTTAATATTATTAGCCCCCTTAAGCAATATTTTTTTTTCGATTGTCTACAAAACAAATCATCATTATACAGTAACTTGCCTAATTACCCTAACTCGCCTAGTTAACCTAATTAACTTAGGTAATACTTTAAATTGCACTAGTAGACTGAATACTATCATCATGGCAAAGATAAAATAAATCTTTATTATTAGAAATTAATTATTATAACTATTATGTTTATGTTTAGTAATGTGTTGAAAAAAAATCTTATTTCCGTTAAACAGAAATGAAAGAAAAAAATAAACAGGGTGAAAATAAGCAGCATATCTCCTGCAATACAAGCCTGTTTTTTTTTTACATTACTTATACAAGTGATTTGTACAAGCAGTGATTAAAGAAAAAAATGATGCAAGAATTTACCTGGTGCCTGTGACCCGCTTGTAATCATCCTTGGAATAGACGGCCAGAATACTAACCCCTGAGCCAATATTAACCAGCAACATAGGGAAAGGATTCTCCAGGCTAAATGGCCTCTTAACACAGTTTTCAGGTTCAGATGGATTTTGGAAAAAATAACACTCTGGATGGCCATTGAACCCGACTGAATCAACATACAGCAGACCTTGAATAAGACAGTCTAGTTCATCCAACTTCTGCAGCTCCAAATCAGCCACCTGCAGGAAGAAGTAAATAAATGATCATAAATGTGATCATTCTAAAGTATCCAATGTTTTCCCTTTCTTTCCTGATAACAGTAAGAGGTAAGTGGCTGTAATGCGTCATTATATCAATAAAACACTGGCTATGGATTAGCATATTTTTAACATCCAAATCTTTTGAACCCCATTATTATATCACAAGATCATGTACCGTTCTGAAGTCATCCTCAAATTTGTATGCTCCCCCACCAGTGGCGCATAGAGTGGTGTGCAGACTGGAAAAGTTCTTGTCTCTGCCCATTTGGATGAAGCGGTGCATGTCTTGTGTGGGGAACCGAATGAAGTGCAGGTTGCCTTTGCGGCCGCACATGGTGAGGTTCTTCAACTCAAGGTGAACATCACGGATGCCAGTGTTTCCATAGGCAACGTTGGAGGTCAGGTACCACCGGATGCTCTTCAGGCTCTCCACTTCCTCTTGTTCTTCTTCAGCTGTTATGTCCTTGGGCTCAAAATAAACCAGCTTCACCAAGGTGCCTCCAATATCCATGCCAAACCACGGAAAGGCTAAAAAAAAAAAAAAGGATTTTGGGGAAAGATACAAAAAATCTTATAATTTCCACTCTTATGAATGGATTTTTTTATGTATTATATTTACAGTAAGGAGTATATTAAATAATGCTGTCTGATATCAATGCAAATTATTGGAAGCAGTATACTGTTAGTGAACAACTTGATGCCACTTGTGCTGCTGCTGAGGAAATGTTTTAATATATGCTGTTGTCCTATTAATAATAAAATCAAGATTTTGTTGGCAGTCCAATATCGTTTACCAGTTGAAGTAAACTTTTCAAATTACTTTAGCAAATCCTTCATTTTGAATAGATTGGATTTGAGATTATGTTACACCATTTTGTTCTTCGATTTCACTTGAAGTATACCCAGGGCCTTTAGTTGGGGTCTAAAAAAAAGCTTTGTATTCAGTTTTGGTTTGACAGCACTGAACTAGCTGAATACCACTTAAACCAGTCTAATAATAACCTGACCTAAAACAATATATTACATATATTGTCTGACTATAACAGCTTTATAACCTAATCAGAATTTGTAATTCATTCATTTTCTTTTCAGTGTGGACCCTTCATTAATCAGGGGTCACCACAGCGCAATAAAACACCAGCTTATCCAGCATATGTTTTAAGCAATGGATGCTCTTCCAGCTGCAACCCATCATTGGGAAACACCCATACACTTCTATTCACACACATACACTATGGACGATTTAGCGTACCCAATTCACATTTATGTTTGAACTTGTGGGGGAAACCAGAGCAACCGGAGGAAACCCACATGAACACGGGGAGAACATGCAAACTCCACACAGAAAAGCCAACTGACCCAGCCAATGCTCGAACCAGTGACCTTCTTGCTATGAGAGTGCTAGCCATTGCGCCAACATGCTGCCCAATTTGAATTTGTCATAAATTCCTGTTTAATACTACAAAGCGGTTTTATAACCATCTCTTTTTTATAAAGGGTTATAAAATAAGTGACCAGACTTTGAATTGATATGACTTGCGATCGAGAGTTGAGTGAGACAGAGAAAATCCTGTTTTCAAAATAAAAGTTACACATCAGATTGAGAATCTAACTATCATAATATACAATCTTGGTAAAAACAGCTAAGACTTACTCAACTCAACTAAACAATTT
>CAIGQZ010032280.1:7076499-7108380 GCA_903798205.1 Danio tinwini
CATGAACTTTTTCAACATAGGTTTATTCTGAAAACGTAGCCCTATACATTTTTAAAGATCGCAAATTATGTTGCCAGAAGTATGTATGACTGTATTTAGTTAAAACGAACGTTACGGGGCGGTATGATGCCATTTCTTTTCATGCTTACTGGCTGACTGCTTACCTCCGTATGGACAGCTTTCTGGCTGTTACTGTACCAGTTTATCCAGTTAGCTCGCCATGTACATCGAGGGTCTTGAGAAACAGAGGAGTTGACCATGACGATGGGGTTCAAGTTTGGTGAGGAACGGTTCCAGAAAGTGGGTAAGAGAAAAACAGAATCCAAAAAATTAAATAAACAAGTAAATAACAGGGTGAGATGTGGTAAAATCTGAAAACATGGTAAAAATCAAGTGATGGCTTTTCTTTTTCTGCATTGCTTTTAAAACTGTTGGTTGGGTTTAGGGAAGTGTTTGGGCAGGTCAGTCGATCTGTCAGTCAGTCGACAGCAGCCTCTGGTGTATTTACGCAAGAACAGCAGAAGTGAATGGCACTCACGAGAGAAATTTGAGATCTCAACTCATCTAAACACCTTAATCATTTTGACCACAAAGAATAACAAGTTATTGAACTTTTTTTTATCAGGGTCCTGCCCTGACAGTCTTGTCTTTTTTATGTTTGGACAGTCAGTATTGTCTTTGCGTAATGTGTCTTGGTTTGTTTTGTGCCTGGGCACATGGCTTTGTCTTTGTTTGTGTTGGCCATGTGCTTCCTGCCTCCGTGTGTCTTGTTATCAACATCTAATCTGGGTTGATTTGTTTTGGATTTGATTTGTCTAATGCCTTCTTGTTAGAGCTTGCTGTATTTAGTCTAGTTTGTATCTTTTTTTTATTGACATTTTGCCCTGAATTTTACATACACATATGGAGATTGTCTGAATATATCTATATTTTGACCAACCACAATCTTTCTACCTAAGATGTGCAACGTAGTCCGTGACATTCTGTTAGAGTATGCCTAATGTTGATTTAAGATTGTATGAGCAGAAAAGCCTATGAAATCTGTGTGTGTCTTGGCTTTTAATCATGAAACTGCAAACTATTTTCTTCAGTAAATGTTTTTAATAGTTGTATCTCTGACTAGGGCTGTGATGGTCACTGTGACAATTGCATCACTGTGGTGGTCAGCTGCCACCACAGTTGTCCATGCCACTGGGGCGGTAGTATGTGACATCATGCACTCTAAAACACAAATTTTCATTATGTTGCCAAGTATTACATTTCTGTTAGAATATAAGGTTAGGCGCGATCTAACAAGTTCAAGTTCAGCCATAGACCTCGTTGGAAAACTAAATGTTACATCACCAATCTGGGGAACATTTTGGATTTGTGGTGAACAAGAAAGGTGAACCAATAATTTGGATGACGCTGTTTGTAGGGTTTGGTTAAAAAAAAAAGTGTTAAATATGCAAACACGTCAAATCTCCAGAGCCATCTCTGGTCATGTCTCCCAGCCACATTTAATCAACTAATGTCTTCTGAACACAAACGCCAGCAAGTCAGCCAGGTATTGCAGAGGCCTTTTCTAAAATGGCCAGATACAAAAGAGAAAGTGATAAACCGAAGACGTTGACGAGAAATGGAGCAACATGTTTGGTAGTTGAGAACGAGCCGCACCGCACTGAGGAGAAACCTGCTTTCTTTCCAAGAAATGCTGGCGGCAGAACAATGAAGCAAGATACCCTCTCTTGACCACGGTTGCGAAAAAGCATCTGTGCATTTGCGCTACAAGCACAGCGTCTGCTTAAACCGGACAGTCAACATGTCAACAGATATTTTAGTATAATTCTTTGGTCTTTGTTATTTCCTAATTTTTACATAAAATGTAAATTAACTTAGGTAGGCTACTTGGGTGCAGGCGTAATTTGTTGATGGTAGGCTACGGGAGGAACATTTCTGCCAGTGAATATTGTCCTCACCACTTTAAAAAATGAATGAATAAATTAATAAAATAACTTTCGCAAAGGATGCAATAAAAGCATGCTCTAAATTATTCTTCATACTTGAGTCGTACATGCAATAAACCTATATTGCGCCGACAAGAACAAGCTCTAAAACGTAAAGTCTAAAGAAAGAGGAGTTAATATATTATTAGTTATTATTATTAATGATCATAAACACAAACTGCGTTGTATGATAAACGATGTCACGGAGTCGTGTCTGCAATCTTTCTTCATTGAAAATTTCCGTTCTGTTCCGTTCCGATTTCCGTTTTATTTTAAATAACATAAATGTATAAAGTTTTAGTTTAAGACATCAAACTATGCCCACACATTCAAGCTAACCCACTATTCATATAACTGGTAAATAAATATGGTGAAATCAGCATAACCGAGTCATCACACTTCATTACCAACCAATATCAGTGTTAGGAAAAAGTTAAATGTTATCTCAAATGTAATCTCATGTCATTTAAAAAAAGTAGCCAAATGTGTTACTTAGTTATTTTAGGGCATGTAGCCAGAAAAACAGAGTTTGTCTACCTACCTCAAAGAGAGAGAGAAAAAAAAAGAAGTTCACAGTTATTACCATGCAAATTGGTTAGGCATGGATAACACGCAACTCAATAGGCACACTGTTTATTATAATATTAAAGGTAAAAATAAAAAAAATGTATGTTATGCTATCATAAGTTTGTGTGTGTGAGAAATTGTCCGGTTGGCTTTTGTAAAAAAATTAAATAATAATAGCACTATAATCTATACACTATAAACTATTAAGCCTACCTGTTATTTAATTTATTTATTTAGCCTATTTTAATAACTTGTTTTCAGGTTACATTTTCATTTTAGGGTTATGAGCTTACAAGTAAAAAAAATATGATATTCTAACTGTATTAAAATAGGTCAACAGTATGTTTTCTGGTGTTTCATTTTCCATGAGCAAATAGCAGTATAGCCTATATTGTATATATTTTTTAAAGATTATCATTCAGTTTATCTGCATGCAGCGCATGTGAGAGGTTAATCCGCGGCAAATCATCACACACTATATACCTATTTTACTTATAACACTGCAAACATGACTTCGCAGGCTGATCATCTTTAAACTCAAAAGCCATTTTTTTAAAGTGTCTTAACTTGAGAATGCTGCCTCATAATGTGATGTTTCTTTTTACAACTGTTAAAGGGCACCTATGGTGAAAAATCTACTTTTCAAGCTGTTTGGACAGACATATGTGTAGGTATAGTGTATAGACCATCATATTGGGGTGATATAAACACACTCAGTCCTTTTTTCTCAATTTAACAACATAAAAACGGTGGACCAGTTGGAGCGGTTTTGAGATCGACCGCAACTGGATGTAGGAGTGCGGTCCCCCCGCCCACTAATATTGATTGACGTGCGCATTACCATATCCTCAGTATGTTGTTTCACGTCCGCCATTTTCAGCGTGAGTCAAAGCGACGTCACCGTAGAAACAACCTTGCTCTATTTTTAGATGTAAGGCTCATTGGACTCAACATTCACCATGTTATCGCTCTTGCTCTCCTCCGCGCCAGTGTTTGCATACACGTGTACTTTTCATTGCGTCTTCCTTAAACTTCAGCGGTTTGCATTTCCCGCGGTCACAGAAGCTCCCTGTCATCTTAACTAGGTGCAGCTGGAAAGTGCGAGCGCATTGCCTCACGTGCGCGTCCCTCCATTGGAAATAACAAACTAATGATGTGCAGCGCCATGCATTTTGCGGTGTCGCGGATGAAAGTGAGGACCGGGAGGGAGAGGGTGGGTGTCGCAGATGAAAGTGAGGACCTGGGGGTTCACTCACTATTCTGCCGCCTAGGTCGCCTCTATGGACGCGCTGGCCCTGCTCAGGACACTAATCATATTTCTGCCGAGCCACAGAGCGTTATCTGAATAGTTTCATTTTAAATAACATGCAAATGTGCGCATTTGGTATGCTGTGTCGTGGCTCTGAGCTGCGCATCCGGTGTATGGCACCCTTTAGTTATAGCCTCAAGCAGGCCGTACACCTGAAGCGCCGCTCGGCGACAAGCAGCGTCGCTCCACACAGCGGCATGCATTTCTGAATACTGAACACTATCAGGGGACACACACCGGCGCCGCAAGTGTGCGATAATTTCAACTGTCATGTGCGCACCATGTCACGGCAAATCCGGTGTGTAATGCCCTTCAGTTAAAGTTAATTCAGTGTGCTTGGTTATTAGTCTTGGTGTAGGCTACAAGCTTGGAGCTTTAAACTAGCACACAGTTGGCTGTAAAACTATACAAAGACACAAATGATTTTGTACTCTCTGCTTGGTCTGTGTCTGAGTCGTACATGTTAGTGATGTGTCGTTCGCGAACGAGATGGCTCTAAGAGCCGATTCTTTGTAGTGAACGAGAAGAGCCGACTCCCGTCGGGGAGAGCCGAATCTTCTGCCGTAAGTAGGGGCGGGGCTTCATTTGGGAACAACCATGCGGCTAATCACATGGGAGGACGCACTAGGATCGTACCATTATGTGAAAGAAGGAAAGGGGGTGCATGCTTTAAAGATAGCGAGTGTAGTGGTACAGGGCATGTACACAGAGCGACAGAGAGAGGCGGGAGAGACAGCATTAAATGAGAGAGACCATTGGGAGAAAGTAAAAAAATAAGTGAAAAAAAAAAAAAAAGCAGCATCTGGCTGCATTTTAATGATGTTGGAGGCTGCAAAGCTGAATGTAATATAAAGCTGCAGGCACACTGGAGTTTGAGCTTGCGAAATTCTGTCGCATGGCGCTGCGAAAAGGAAAGGGGTTAAACAAGATGATTAGACATTAAAAAAATGAGTGATTGCTCAATGTTTTATATTTCTATTCAGAGAGGTCATGTTTTGATCCTCGATTGGTCTCACGCAGTCAAGTGATGCGATTTTGCAGGTCAGAGTTCACCAAGCTTGAACTTTGCACCGCAGCGACCTGCGAAACTTTGATGCATGACCTTACGTTTCCAGTCTGACGCATTCGCGTGCGTATGAGTGGAAGTCTATGGGGAAAAAAGGGCAGTGTGACCGCAGCTTCAGTTAATTAAATTACTGCATTAAAAAATAACTTGTATTAAAATGTTTTAATAGTCCCTTTTTTGTCCCTCTGCCCCTGCCCCACAGCAGGTCTGTGCATGCATTTCGCTTAAGCATTGAATATTTACAAAATTTAGAAAGCAAAAAAATCACCATTTAGCCACTAATTAAAAATAAATAAATAATAATAATCATTTTATTATTGTCATCTATGAGTAAATCACTTTTGGTGCTGAAAGTTAATTGAGTAATAAATGATGGGCTGTTTAAGTTTTTAGAAAATAGAGCACAACAGAGGTGGTGATTTGGCCAGTAGACGGTACTACTGTAATATCTCATCCAGCTTTGATTTATAGAAAATATCTTCAGATAAACTATTTTTGCATGGGTTAACCTACGAATTACACTTAATCACATTAAACATTTGCACTGACATGCTAATAATGATAAGTAATGGGGTCACACTTCACAATAAAGGTTTCATTAGTTAATGTTAGTTAATATATATTTACTAACATGGTAATAGTTAATGCACTATGACTTGACTGTCTTATTGAAAAACTGTATTTTCATGAACAAGCAAATGCTTACTGTAACCATTAATGCATATCAAAACAATATTGTTGAATGTCGAGGTTTGTACATTCAAATGGATTTTTTTTGTGTCCGGTTATACAGAATTTTTATAACATAATCAAAATAGCTTAGTCTTAATCTGCACCATTAAGTTCAACACAGGCCTACTGTAAGAAACACCATTAAAACTGTTTTTTTTTAATTATGGCATTCCTACAAGATGTGCAAATAAATACAGTACAGACTTGAGATTTCCATGCCAGAAAATGTTATATTTATCCATTTGCAGGTCAAATAAATACAATACAGAGTTTTTTCATTCTTGAATTAACAATAATACATAAAACATTTTCCATAAAGACTTCTACATATCATAGCCATAACAGCAGAGCAATTTGATAAAATAGAAGAATTAAAACCACATTAAAATAAAGAGAAACCATAAACTTGTCTTTTTCAGAATGCAGAGAAGGCTCCAGTGGCCTTACATTAGGGGATAGCTGGCCGATGTTGCAATGCCACAGTGATTGTTTTTGTCTTTAGCCATGTAGATGTAGCCTTTGTCACCCCATTTGTCAGTCCAGCTAAAAAAAGGGTGAAAGAAATGATAAAATATGAAAACATGCAATCAAGCTTGTGCCCGCAAAACTAAAGATTGTTGGCATCATACCTGTTCTTCACAATCCAGTATCTATTCCCAGCAACATCAGCACCCTGATAACCGTAGCCAACCACCAAGACTCCATGATCAAGTTGACTACTGCTACATGTCGGCTCATAATAGATGCCTAAAGTTCAGAATATTAGAAATTAGTTAAGGCAGAGTAAATTCAGGAAGAGTAAGTAAAGTTTGTAATAGTTGCATAAACAACAATTTTAGCAAATATCCAGTTAAACTAGAGTTGAGGGATATCAGACACCTACCAGACTGATAGAACTGTATAGATTGATGTCCTGCATCAATAGCAACAGATACAGGACCCACAGCAGCAACAGCATTCATCAGAGCAAGCTCGTTACCACTGGGGATGTCCACAAATCCAGTGTCTTTAGCAACATTATAACGGGGGTCATAGCGGCATGGCAGATCATCCTGCAAGAGCAAAGTTAAAATAAGAACAAAATGGTACATTGGAGTCTCAAAATACTTAGTGATCTTCATTTAAAGAGATTAAGAAAACCAAAATCACATTTTTCCACAAGCTGCAAATGCAGAAGTTCAATCTCATGTCTTCAAAAAAAACTTTTTTTTGCTCAGAAACTGTTACAATATGATTCTTACCCTTGCAAGATAAGGGTATGATTGCTCAGAATCCAGTCCATTGTTCTCTTTAACATACAGGAAGGCCTGGTCCATGAGGCCTCCGTTACAGCCTTGATTGCCCTGTGGTCTGGAACAGTCCACCAAGTTTTGCTCACTCAGAGAAACCAGCTTTCCAGTTTTACGGAAGAGCTGACCCTCCAAGGCACCCGTTGAACTGAAAGACCAGCAAGATCCACATTGTTTCTAAAACCACAAAACAGAAGAGTCACCAAACAGTAAAGCTACAGATACACATCCTGACATTTAAAAGCCATTTATATTTTAGCACAAACTGGGTTTACCTGTTCAACTGGAAATAGATTAATTGTAATAGATGCATCTATGTCCTAATTTAGCATGAAACATTTGCAGTTTTTAGTTATTTAAACTCACCTGGTCTTTGACAGGAGTAACATAGCCCCTCTGTCTCCAGTCAATCTGTTGAGGGGCTGCAAAAAAGCTGGGTTCCATGAACAATGGGCCCTTTGACTTTCGGTTGGGGTCATGTTTATAACCATTCATTGCCTGTCTGAACTCTTCATTTGTCTAAAAGAGAATGTCGTGAAAAGTTTTATTAAAACAGCCTTACAAATAGTACTTTAAAAGGTATCGATAGCACCTCAAATTGAGAATTAAAGTCATTTTGCAGAAGACTCATTAAAACACAGAGGGCTTACATCTTCAATCTAGGATGTTGTTGACTGTAATTGAACCATTTAATAAACAACAACAACAACAACAACAACAACATTCTGATCTGGTTTCACACTGATGAATCGTCCCTGCATTTTGATAGTTTTTTAAATGTTTTTGACAATTTGGATCATATAAAGCAATATAGATAGAGAAATAAATGACTTGACTCTAATACTAAACTGCTCACCATGTCACCAAATTGATTCATTCCCAGTTTAAAGGTTTGGTTTCCACAGGAGTACTCAAAGTTGTGTAGCTCAATTTTTCTCAAGTTCTCCTCCCAAATCATTCTCCTCCCAACCTCTACGTCCTGGAGCAGAAAGCAGATATGTCAGCCATTGCAAAGCACAAGTTCAATATAAACACATGCATTGCTTAATTCATGTTAAGCTGACATATGGCTACAGACTATATAGTCTTCCTACCTCATGATAGCTTTTTCTATGCTGGCTCTTCCAGGAGTTCCAGTGGTCATCTAACTGCATGTCTATAGTTTGAGCAGCAAACACTGCACTTATGCACAGCGTGACGAGCAAAGCAAACATCATCCTGCCTGGGAGACTGACAGAGAAAAACAATATTAGTAAAAAAACGCAATGTAAATAAAATATTTACAAACATTAACAAAACACTTTAAATAGGCAACAACACAAACAGTGGATTATACTGTAAGTGGAGCTAAATGTCACATTAATATAATGCCAGCAATGTCTACTATGAAAGACGGAAAAAAGAAAGGTTTACACTTACTTTTCTCAAGCAAACCAAGCTATTGACTTTGATATCTTACAACTGAGGGTGTTTTAAAGCCTGTCAGAACATAGAGGTGGTCTCTCATTTGCTGATGGTGATGATGAGACAAGTATTTACAGCCAATCAGGTCCAGCAAGAACTTCATCTTGTCATGTGATCCAGCATCACAAGATGGAGAATTCTTTCGATGGTCTATAGTGATTGTTTACAGTATTAACCTAAGGTAACAAGATTAAGGTAATCAGAAATGTTTTGTTATTTCCACAGTTTATAAAATCAACATTTACAATACACAAGTGGAAAGCTTCATAAAATATGCTACTGTACACTTGATTGGGTGATTTAGAGATTTTTTTTTAGGTTTGTTACATTCTGTTTGTTAGGTTTGTTTTATTTATTGTTTGTGCTTGTCACATAAGGGTGTGTTTGACAAATCCCACATGCTTAGACAGAAAATAATCCAAGAGAAAACACAGAGGCCATGTAGAAAACTAAGCATTTTTACATAGCATCAGGGGCTTCTGTTTTGTACTCTAAATGCTAATTACTTTCATTCTATTTACTAAATATTATTAATAAATTAGACTGACTAAAATTAGCAGCCACAATACTTCTAGTACTAATGTGTCCTTTATATATTCTTTTCTGGCTGCAGGAGAGAGAACATCTTTGCACATTTAAGAAAGTGTGTGTTTCCCCACAGTGATGATTGTTTAATTACCATTTTATCTTTTATTCATCTTACTTTATTTAAACATACAGCGGTAAATAATAAAAGTAACACACTGGTTACTCAGTCACTAAACATTTTTTTAAGCAAAATCAGACAAATACTAGACACTAAATAATTATTAGAAGTTATTAGATGTTATTATTATCATACTGTAGGGCTAATAAAATGAGTGTTTAAGGCCAGCTGATTGTTGGTGTTAAGTTACAATACTTTCTTAAGTAAATTTTAAAATGTAAAGATTGTTTTTTTTTTCATAAATCATATTTCTAACAGAATCTCATTTTCTTAATTATAAACTGGCATTTCAGATTACTTTTCCTAAGCAGTTTCACATCCCTATGAACTTTTTCAACATAGGTTCATTCTGAAAACGTAGCCCTATACGTTTCTGGAGATTGTGAATTATGTTGCCGCAGGAGTGAATTATGTAAATCACAGGAGTGAATGGCACCCGCGAGAGAAATTTGAGATCTCAAAAAGTGTACATAGCAGCCTCTGGTGGAAAATGTAGCTCCTGAGATGGTTTTGGCGGTCTCCAGAAAAGTATATAGAGGTACATAATCAGAATGAGCCTGGCTTGAACTTTTTTCATCTTTGCATAATCTTTTCAGATGTTAAAGTATAATTTTAAGTATTATCATAACCTCAAATAAAAAAACAGCTCAGTTGCATGTAAGCATTTAGTACATATTGAAATGTTTTAAAACAAGTGTTTTCCCACCACTGCTAGAATGCATATACCTTTCTGTTGCAGTCCAAACACATTTAAGAAATGTGGTGTTCCTCACTTTTGTAAAGATAACAAAAATTTTAACTTAATCTTTACATACAGACTTTCTATTCAAAATAAACAGTATTAAAATTGACAAAATGTAGAACAAAATGTACATGTATATATACAGCATATAGAGTGAACTGATATTGCTTTTTAAAAAAAGAAATTAAGATGTTTAAATTAAGTTAGAAGGTGCATCAACATAAAAGGTTTTTCTGATATGCTCAGCTTTATTCTCTGCGCCTATCGAGTCACCCACATCTCCAACAGCATACAGTGCACACACAGTGAACTTCTGGAGACTTATCACACCCTTCATCACCCAACACAAATGCTGTCTGGGAAATGTGGAAGTTTTCTTTAAATTTGGTTTGCAGTATTACATTTAATTACAATTACGTTCTCTCACCAATCCTTACTCCATACTCATTCCTCAGAATTTGTCATGAGGGAATTAAGGTGTAGGGGATCAACCTACATTATAAGATCAATTAGGGATTTATTAGCTTATTTCAATGAATCAGATTGTGTCAATCGAGTCATATTGAATCAGATTAAAAGATTCACACTTTATCTACCATTTGTCCAGCAAATAGAAGACAGTGTATTTTACCAATCTTGTTTATATTATTTCCGTTGCCAATGAGAATAACATAACACAGAATTGGGTTAACTTTTAGCAAGGTAACAAAATCTACAGCTCGAGGCAATGACTTAGAAGCACACAAACACACACACAGTTCTTACAAAATGAGAACAAAGATTTATTGAGCTACACTATGATACATGAAACTAACTATGTAATAAACAATCAACAAACAAACACACACACACACACATACACACAGAGGCAGTTAAGGGGATGCAAAATGAGTTGACAACCGTCCCAAATTAATTCTAGTACTTCTTACTAGATCTTAGAATTACACCTGAGAAACCACAAAAGCAGAGATTTGGCTTATCTTTGACTGCTTAAGATCAGTCTGCACTAGATCAGCAAGAGACAACATTTGTTTGTTACTTGCAAATTTGCTGGAAGTCTTAAGTTTCCCTTGCCCTTAGGGAAGCAGGGCGCTCCTGGTTGGGTGGTGACTCCCTTTGGTGATGCCTTTGGAATTCACTCGTGAGTGAGTGCTGTCGTCCTGGGTTACTGAGGTGACAGACTCTGCTGAGAGTCAGTTTGAGGGAGTTCTTGTGGTTTTGGTGGTCCTGAAACTTAAGAGGTTTGCATAAAAATTTCTTGGTGACCCAAGCACGTGGCAGCATGGTGTCCGGGCAGGCGAGAGGGGGCAGAGAGCAACAGCGAGCGCGAATGAGCTACTGCAAAAAGCAACGTTTTTTGTTGCAGGGTGTTTTTAAGTGACCTGGTTTAGTCCATCCCCATTGCACTGTCCTCCAATGAGCAGTTGCCATGAAGGTCACGCCCTGTACCATCATACTAAGGGTCAATCATTAACAGACTGCATGTTGATTTCACATGGTAAAATGTCTTGTAAGTATCTTACATCCAATGTTACAAGATGAATACTGTTTGTACTACTAGTGTTTAATTTACACTAATGTATTGCAAATGTCACTAGCTTTCGTTTGGTACCAGACATCATACACTTTAGACACATACAGATCATCTGCTATAAGGGTTAAAAAAACACATTGATTAACGTGGTTGGCTGGAAAAAACACAGCATATGAGGGAAACTATGGCATATTATTCAAAGATACATTTGCCTTAGCTGTAACATTTCAAGCAATTGTCTTTCATTCATATGCATTGTAGGAACTCAGCCATGTTTCTAAGCGGAGTTAAAATTCAGCAGTCAGAGAAGGCTCTTGCTCCCCCCTGTCTCCTTCTTAATTAAGTATCGCCCAAAGCTTAATTCCAATACACACTCTTCTTCCCATTTTTAAAACAAAAACGTGTTGTAACCCAGTTACAAATTAATGGCCTATCCTGCGCATTTGGGCCATCTGCCGTTCACATGACTGTGATAACCGAATTCCACACCCAAGGGAAGAAGGACCCATTTGTCTGTCTCCATGTGTATGGCTTCCCGCCTCTTTTCCTGTCCGGAGAAATAACCCAGTTATCATTCTCTAAACAAAGGCCCGCGCAATTTTCAGACATTTCACGTTTAAAAGTGTTTTGCTTTAATATTTTATTGCTAACAGTTGTGTATGTTTAACTATGTATGTAAGCAAAGGGTTTTTCACTATAGTGTTGCATGTAAATAAAACAATGCAGTGTGTGTCACGCACGTAATTAACTGTATTTGATAAGGGTCATCATATTTGATGTCAAAATGGAGCCATAAGGCTTCAGAAAACATTGGTGTAAATGATAGAACTGTATCTACAAATAGTAATTAATTACAGAGTTTCATTGAATTTTTGATAACAGTAAATAAAGTTTTACTTCCAATGCGTGACCACTGATTTCCCCCTCCCTGGGCGTAGAAAAACAGGGAGAAGAGAGGCATGGCCTCACTCAGTAGCCACGGCTATTGGACAATCACTGAGTAGGTTGGCCTAAGTCCTGCCCACTATAAAACCCCGAAACTTGCAAACTTTTATGCTTTCGCTTGGTTTCACAAAAGGGTTTCTATGCACAAACTTTGCATTGCACGCTTCCCGCCTTTACAACACGCCTGCCGGACACCACTCTCGGGAGAATCACCTCGTAAGCACTGCGTCTGTCCGCCATAACATCTCCACAGCAACAAGACCCCGTTCACAGGAGCCCACGCTGCTTTTGTGTACGTTCGGGACTCGCATGAACTCAGTCTGACCCTGTCCTGCTCGTATAACTGCTTCCCCGTGAACACTCGGACGCCGTCTCATCCAGCAGTACGGTCAGTCATTCAACTTCTCTGAACTCTGACTTCCTAAGTCTTGTAATTCTGCCAAGGAGCAAGCTGCTGGAGGAATCCCCATTCTGCAAACTTCCCGCTTGCTGACATGAAACCCTCCATCACCGGAACGAGTCCCACGCTTCAGAAGACGAAGGAAAACCCTCTCCAACAAAGAACATCGCAACTACGTCAACACGCTGCAACCAATCGCCGGGGTTCCCCTCAATCAGCTGATGAGTGTGACTGGTCATCAAAACGCAAGTAAACACAAACCAACTTTTCACTCACTTTGCTGAAGCTTGTGTTAATTGAGTTTAACAGTAAATCCTAGTCAGATTCTCTGCTTGGTGGTTTTCTTAGGTTGCAATGCTAAGAACTTAGCATGTGCAAGACATTTGGAACTCTTAATTGTTCATCCTCAGTCATTTAAATCACCCCAGAACTGTTTGTGTGTGTATCCGTATGTTTGTCTGTTTTACGTAGAGTAGTTTACTGTGTGTGTAGCTTAATAAACTTGTGTTTCATTTTAAGATCCTTGTCGGTGTTTTTATGTTTCTAAGTTACTGACTCAGTTACATGGTCTAGCTACCTTGCTTGTGAAATCCTGTGTATAATGTTATGGTTGGCCAAATAATAATATAACATAGATTTACTAAAGATAAAGTTACGTTGCTTACTTCTATTCGGGTGGACCAATAGATGACGTAAGTGGACGTGGTAACTTAATTTTGACTGTGAGCCAGTCGTTCAAATCTTCTGATTCGAATCCCCAAGAATTAATTTAAATTAATTCAAACTTATGAGCTAATTCTTAAAGTACCGGACATATTAGATGGTACAGGCGCTACATTTTATGGTGGAGTATAAATTTGGGCAGTAAAATTGAACTAACTTTTAAGCACATAAACCCCCCGAAACACGTTGTTGATCATTTCTATTTTTGACCGTAAAGATAGATTAGAGGAAACAGAATTTGCTACACATTTGTCATTACTCTATCATTGTACCATGCGTTTTATTGCGTTTCATTTACTGCATGCTGAAGTGTTGTTGAGAAAGTAAAACTGCATTTAACTCGTCCACTGTGACGAACCGTGCATAAACGTGCATAAATTTCGTCCGCCGAGACGAAGAGTGCATAAACTGCACCTAATCTGCCTGCCGAGGTGAACTGTACAGAAATTGCAGTGAATTCGTCCGCTGAGACGAACAGTAAAGCCGCTTAAAGAGCACAAAAAGAGGTAGATAAGTGTGTTCCTTATCTCTCCTCTTAAAAGGGCCTTATACAGTGGGATTTCTTACGCTGCGAGCCTCTGGCTCTGGAATCAGCTGTTTTTTTCCTGGCATTGGGGTTTAGAATAAATCAACCCACTTTTGCAGTTTTATTCGCTAAGAGTAGTGAATAAAAGAATGCAGTGCTCAGATAATTGTGTTGTAGTGTTGGAGAAAGTATTTGTCTTGATCAAGTTTGTGTGGTTGAATCCACAGCCGTGTTACTGCTTAAACAGACTCTAACACGACCCTGCTGAAAAATCCAGCTTAAACCAGCCTAAGATGGTTGGCTGGTTTTAGCTGGTTGATCAGCCTGGTTTTAGAGGGGTTTTGGCCATTTCCAGGCTGGTTTCCAGCCATTTCCAGCATGGTCTTAGCTGGTCAGGCTGGGAGTTGACCAGCTAAAAACCAGCTTGACCAGCCAAAACCAGCTATGTCCAGCTTAAACCAGGCTGGTTAAGCCGGTTTCATCTGGCATAAGCTGGTCATTTTCCAGCCTGACCAGCTAAGACCAGGCTGGAAATCCTGGAAACCAGCTTGGAAATGGCCAAAACCCCTCTAAAACCAGAGGGTCAACCAGCTAAAACCAGCCAACCAGCTTAGGCTGGTTTAAGCTGTTTTTTTCACCAGGGGAAGTGCCAAGATCACGGATCTCACATTAATCTCAGGTACCCTGTTGATTAAAGTTTTGCTTTGCACTTATAAGATAAATGATCTAACCAGTGCGCGTGACCGCACGGCAAGGACCCGTGGCCTCCATAGTGTATTACACAGTAATCGCTAAAGCTGTGTTCATTGGTCACTGATTATCAGAAAGATAAGATTCTGAATAGTGTTGTTGTGCAGTGTCACATTTGCGAGCTGCTATTTTTGCCACTTGGTGGCTGGTTGTCAAAGCAACGACCCTGTCCCGGAAGTCCTGAAAGACTCGCCGGAACTTCAGTCATTCGCGCATGTGCAGCTCGCCAGCGCCGACTTAAAGTAAACAAAGCCTAGAACAAGACTAAGCTAACCGACGCTAACGTGTTGCATTGAAGTTTATGTTTGTTTATTGATATCAAAGGCTAGCACAAAGCATTTGGTGGTCATTTGAATGCATTGTATGGCTGAAGTTAAAGTGAACTTTGACTCACGCTAGCGGATTTTCAATCTTGGATGTTCTCTTTTCATGCTTATCCCATGTCTTACTTCCTTTTCTCATTTGGAAAATACGTTGACAAGTGCTGAAGTTGATAAAAGCTTTGCAATCTAATTGTTGATTTTAATCACATTTGTCTAAACTGCTATATTTGGCCTATGTCATCAGTTGGAACTGTCACATGTTGTTGGTTTTGTGAAAACAAATTATCACTTAATCCCCTCGTTAGAACTTTAATGTTTCACGAGTGACAAATGCTTTTATCAAAACTACTCAACTTGTAAGAACGACCATTTCTTACAACGGTTGAGTTGGAAGTCGATTTATAAGCATAGTGTTAAGTTTAATCATAACGTTAATTGTCCTTCAGACTTTAAGGACTATTTCTCTCTGGTTGAGTTATGACCATCATCACTGTTGTTGTGAAATTTAAATTTCATTTATAGTTAATGATGCTTGGCTGCCCTATTACAATAACAGCTAATGATTATTGCAATCAAACACATTCAGACCAATTAATCGACATCTAGGAACAACCATCTAGGAGCAACCATCTAGGAGCAACCTAGCTGCTGCCACCGCAAGCCAAAGCAAACCACGCTGATGCTACCAACAAGCTTGAATATGCAGAACAGCTACTGGAAGAAGCAAAGGTCGAAGCAAGAGACCAGAAAGCCAAAAACAGAGCTTTTGAAACTCACCTAGATGAGGCGAGACCTGAAGTCAATCAACTCACACAGGAACTGGACTACTTCAAAGAGGAGTCTGCCAGTGTCAAAGATGAACTTAAGTATGCCTACAAACTGCGACGTGAACCCGCTGAAGAAAAGTTATGCACCAGCCTCACCCCTGCCAAGCAGGACAGGATCCCCTGTCCCTGAACTCACACATAGTGAAAAGGATGAGGAACCGAGCCGAAGACGCTCACCAGCTCCTTGGGCTGACCTCACCCCAAAGCGACTAGAGCCTGTGCTAGTCAGTCACAGGTCAGCGCACAGCATGGATCTCAAAGACCTCGATACGCTGGCTAGGAACATTGGCAAGTTCACCCCAAGTTAAAGTACGCAGCTTCCTAGACCGACAGCCAGCTCACACAAAGAATGATTACCGCTAACTGCAAGAAGCCCTCATCAAAGAATTTGCTGACCCCGCATTGGAGATGGCTGCACTTGAGATGAAGCAAGGCCGTAATGAGCCCCCTCAAGCATATTACAGCAGACTCAGATGTGCCTATTTTGGAACTCGGAATGAACCTGAAATGGAAGAAGATCTGAACTTTAAGATTCTAATCCTGCAAAACCTCCATCCTGCTGTAAGCTACCATCTGGGAGTCCTTGCATGCCCACAAACAATGACCGTGCAGCAGTTACGAGATTTAGCACATAAAGCCTAAAGCAAACAAAAGATGGCTTCAGAAAAAACTCCAAAACCACCACTATTCTGGCTGTCGAAACCCAAAATCCAGAACTGGCACTAGAGGGTGCCCAACGTCCAGACAAAACTAAGCAGTCTGCTCAAGAGAGAAAGGCATCTGCACCCCGCAGACAACAGGACTCCCATACTGATGCTAGACCTAGACAGAGGAACGGCCGCTATGATGGACACTCTGGATGACAACGCCCTCCTGAACGTCAATGGGAGAGATCGTTGACTCAATCCACTTCATTCGGTAATCAAAGGAAAAAAAGCTTGTCACAATCCATCGGTGTCCCCACAGGACGACGACAAAACCCTGGATCGATAAGCCCAAGGAGTCGACGAAAGCACTCACCCCGATTCTTCATTGACTGAACTTAATCTCAATCCCAACCAGAAGAAACTACCCCATCTGGTTTCGACCCTCAAGAAATGATGAGAATGATGCTAAAAGAATTATTCCAATGCAAAGAAGATGACAGGAAGGGAGAAAAGAAGGATAAACCGGATTCAGCCTGACTAGCCGTCGAACAAAGAAGCAGAGACCACCTGAACCAACAGACCCCTGAGAATAGCACTGTACCCCCTCACTCTCAAAGAGCCATACCTGCAGCTACCTCAAGTGAAACAGAAACACGTTCGAACGCCCAGCTATAGAGTTAAGCACTTACTCCACAGCTACCACAGCAGATCATAGCAGCATCCCACAGACACTTGCAGATGAACTGCCACAAATTCCTGAAAGTGCCATTCTGGTCATCTGCCACTCCTCCGATGTATCTCAAGCCAACCCTAAAATCCTACCTGTCCCATGCCAAACTCCACAACTATTGGGTGACCTTATCGAAAGAGGTGTAGCAAGGAAATGCTACCTGTCTATCATCATCGAACGCTTAGTCAAAGTCGAAGCTCTCATGGACAGAGGAGCTGACATCACCCTAATGTCAACGGAACTCCTCGAAGAAGTCCAAGAAAGAGCAAAGAGAACCAACAGAACTCTCAGACTTCAAAGGTGTGAACTGAACCTCCAAGCCAACTCCCACACTGGCCTACAGCTGAAACAACTTGCTCCAGTCCACCTGACAGTGGGACCAATGAGCCTTGTTCACCCAGTGTACGTGTCACCACTCAACACGCACCCCCTTCTCATAGGAAAAAAATCTGCTGAACCGATTCAAACCCCTAATAAATAATTTCAAGCATCTGAAGATATGGACTTAAGTCCGGGAGCCATTGCCCTTCCAGCCAGTTTGCTCCAACGAGCCACAGTGTTAAGCTACAGGCACTGACTACTGGCGCAACTTCCAGCAGTAAGAATCAAGACCCTTTCCTCTGCTCACTGCAAGCTCCTGACTCAGACTCCAGCCCCATTCAAATCAGGACTGAAATAGACATTCAAGACACCCTGGTGTCAAACGCGGCCCTGGCACTGTGGGCAGAGAACTCAGCTGTCAGTCTAAAGTTCTTCCAAGCCTTAAAACAAAGACACCAGCCACATGTCTTAAAACACAGCCACTTCCCCCTCAGTCCTTGTTCGACAGACATGGCCACATCCAAGATGGTCTGTGCTGTGGACATCCGATGGAACAACAGACTGCTGAGTCACCACTTCCTCGTTGTCCCTAACCTGCCTTATGACATCTACATCGGAGCAGACATCCTAGTCCGGCTCAATGCCTGTGTGGACATTATCAACAATGTTGTGTGGGCCCATCTGTCGAACCAACTGACCACGTCAGTCAATTTGAACACCCTTCGATCTGGTCAAACCATACCAGATGCATGTGCCATGATCAATGAGAGAGAAGTCACAATCCCTGCATACAGCAAGAGTGTCAGCGTTCACCTCAACACGCGACCTGGCCAAACTCAACAGTTAGCTAGCATTCTTCCAGCCGTCTAGGACATGTCTAAAACTGGGCCTGACTATGGAAGCCACCCCTCTCATTGATGCTTCATCACGTGCTGTGTACATACTGTTCAACAACTGCACAACCAAAGAAATCATGGTCCATAAAACCTAGGATGGCTCATCAACCAGGCGTTTCATGACTTCGAACTTATGGTACCTGTCATAGGCCCAATACCAGCCCAATCACTGTCTGACGAAGATGATGACACAAGGATGTTTACACGACCACATGGAAACATCACCATAACTTCCATCCTGCTAGTGTCTCGGGAAAGTGTATGCCGATCCGAACTGACGGATGACACCCACCTAATTGTCTACGCAGTCTCAACACAGCCTACAACAGAAACACCTAAGCCAGTGGCCATCCAAACTCAAAGTCCCTCAAATGACTCGACTGAAGAACCCTATGCTGGTTTTGAGGCACAGCTCCAACAGATCCTTAGTGAGGCTGACGCCCTCCACAACGAAGTGGATCGTCAAGGACTCAAAGAAGTGTTGTACAAGTACAAAGATTCCTTCGCCAAAAACTCTCTGGACTGTGGCCTCGCCAACATCCATACTGTGCGCATACCAACCCACCCAAGTGCGCCACCCACATTTGTGAGACAATACAAAATCCTACTTGCTTCATATGAGCCAGTGCAAGAAATCATCAATTCCATGTTGACCAAGGGGGTCATTCGCCTCTGTAACAGCACGTATTCTGCTTCAATTTGGCCAGTACTAAAACCCAATGGGAAATGGCGACCTACTATTGACTACCACAAGTTGAACCAGCAGGTGCCCCTGTCACGTTGGCCTATGACTCAGTTGGACCAGGAAATCCCCAAAATCAAAGGCTCGACAATCCTCTCAACACTGGACGTCGCCTCCGGATTCTGGACAATTCCAGTCCACCCTGATGACCAACACAAACTGGCATTCACCTTTGGCAATCAGCAATACACCTTCACACAGTGCCCTTTCGGCTATGCTAATTCACCAGCAGAATTCAACATCTTCCTGAACAAAGCATGCCCTGATGCCAGAGCCAGAGGTAATCTCGTCTATGTTGATGATGTTCTCCTGAAAAGCTCAAAGGTAGTTGATCACCTCAAGGAAATCGATCACGTCCTTAACCAGCTGACAATCGCAGCAGCAAAGATTGCCCTTCACAAGGGACAATGGTGTAAAACCAAAGTAAATTACGTTGGCCTGCTCGTCTGACGAAATGGCATTAAACCGCAGTCTAGCCGTACCCAGGCAATCCAAAGCATTAAAACACCCACCAATGTGTCTGAGTTAAGAAGCTTTCTGGGAGTGTGCAATTACTCACGACAGTTCATCGAAGGCTACGCCGACATTGCACTACCACTAACCTCCCTCCTGAAAAAGGATGAACCTTTTGTGTGGGCAGAAGCCCAAGACGAAGCTATGTGCGCACTCAAACAATGCCTGTGCTCTGCTCCATGCCTAGCCTACCTAGACCCAAGGAAGGAGTTTTACCTGGATGCAGGTTTCTCCAAGCATTGCCTCAGCGAAGGGCTGTACCAGCTCCACGACAAAGACAAGCGAGTGGTCGCCTATGGCAGCAAAACCCTGCTTCCCCCAGAATGCAAGTACTCAGATTGTGAAAAGTCTTTACTTTGCACTGTGTGGGCCATCCAGCGTTTCTCCAACTACATTGGAGCACAAAAAGTGATCATAGAGACATGCCACCTGCCAGTGACCTTCCTCAACAGCCAACGAATCAGAGATGGCGTGGTCACCAATGCACACATAGCTACCTGGCTAATGGCACTTCAAGGATGGGACGTTGAGGCAAGATATGCTCAAAACCATAAATCGTCCCTAGGAAATGGGCTAGCAACCTGCCAGAACTGCTTGACTGACATGCCGTGCACCTCAGCAGAGCCCAAAGATCCAGTACCCCCTACAACTGACGAATCACAGATACCTTGAGGAGAACATGTGTGAAGGAATGACCACTGCATATGTTGATGGTTGCTCATACAATCACCAGGGCAACTTGAAAGCTGGAGTGGTCGTGGTCTGGCTCAATGATGACCCCTGCCCACCACAACAATTCAAACTCTGCCCTCACTCATCACAGTATGCTGAAATCGCAGCTGTTCTCATCACACTGCAACTAGCTGCATCTCACAACGTCAGAGAACTCCTCATCTGTACCGATTCAAATTACGCTTGATTGAGCTTCACATGCCATCTAGTGGAATGGAAACAAAACAGCTTTAAGACGGCTAACAACAAACCTGTCAAGCATCAAGAACTTTTCCAGTCATGCGACTCTATTGTTACCGAACACGACATGCTTGTTTATTGGAAAAAGGTCCGTGGACATTCACGCCAGCTTGGGCAGGATAAAGACTTCAATGACTAAACGGACGCCCTTGCCAAAGCAGGCGCATTACATGGAGAGCCTTAGACACTTCAAACCCACCCACCCAACCCAGATGTGTCAGCCATTACCCGCCGACAGCACACCACAAATGTGCAAAACCCCGCCTCCTCCCAACTTGCTCTCTCACCACAGTTTGCTGCTACTGATCTTGTCACCCTTCAAGCTTCTGATGCAGTTCTACAAACTATGGTCGCTCACATCTCTGACCCTGTGGCTAATCCACTCTCAGCCACTGACTTGGCCAAGTCCTCTGAGCTTCGTCACCTCAACTCTATCAAGCACCTTCTGCATCTCACTGACGGCATACTCACATATGTCCCCGAAGTACTTACTCGACCACGGCTCGTCATACCTTGTGGCCAGAGGGGGATGATGCTGATGTACGCCCACGATGTACCATGAGCTAGACATCATGGCGCCAAAGCCACCTACGAAATGCTCAAACAAGTAGCATATTGGCCTGGCATGCAACATGATGTAGGGGAGTACGTAAAAGGATGCCTGGTGTGTTGCCAATTCCAACCAGCAAACCCAAACTACAGAGCACCGTTGCAAAGGAAAGGAATGACCTTCCCATGGTCGGACCTCCAAATCGACTGGGTAGGACCTTTGCCACGCTCAACGCGGGGCAATAAATACTTCTTGACAGTAGTCTGCAAATTCACAAAATGGGTCGAATATCTCCCTGCTCCCAATGATACAGCAGAAACTACAGCGTGTCTGTTAATGAACCACATCTTCTCAAGATTCTGCCTGCCTTTTGGGGTCAACTCTGACCGAGGAACCCACTTTTCAGCCGAAGTCATGCAGGAAGTGTGGAAACTTCTGGGAATTCAAGCCAAGCTCCAAATAAGCCACCACCCAATCTCCTCTGGTCAAGTGGAATGCACTAACAGGACAGTGGTCAGCATGTTGAAAAAGTATGTGTCTGCCAATCAAAAGGACTGGGACATCAAGCTCCCTCTTGTACTGATGGCAATCAGAGCCACCCCTCATCGCTCTACAGGGATACCCCCGTTCGAGATGATGACAGGACGACAGATGACACTTCCGTTACACCTGCTGTGTTACACCAGGTGACATGAATCTCGTCACCGCCTATACCACTCACCAGTACCTGGAATAGCTGCATCAGCACCTAAAGTCCATTTTCGCCTTTGCACAGCAACAACTCCAAAAGAGTGCAGAAGGACGCAGGGCCTACTACGACAAAAAGGCCTCATACCAGGAATTCAATGTCGGAGACAAAGTGTGGTACTACAGCTTCACCCCATTACGACAGAACACTCCTCACCATCTGTCCAAGAAGTTCCTGCCTCACTGGACTGGACCTCATGAGATTGTTGACAAACTCTCACCTGTGGCTTACCGAATCAAAATCAGGCAAGGGCACAGTGACCCCGTTCTTCGATGGGTCCATCGAAACCAGATCAAGAAGCACTGGGGTCCCTGCCAACTAGAAATGGGGGAGGACCAAAACCACTGACACTGACCGACTGTCCTACCCTCTACACTACCCTAACATAACTCCAGACAATCTAGGGAACACCTAGTTAACTGTGCTAAACACAACATTATTGCTCTCTCCTCCACAGCCCTGCTAGAAAACCTCTAGTAGAGAGGAGCCACTCTAGATTTGTGACACTGCGTCACTGATCTTAAACCTACCTTCATTCCCTTATGTCTCTTCGTTTCTTCATTTTTCTTCTCTCTCTCCTTGTTTTAATTTGCCTTTCTAGTCCCATCCTGAGGGGACACACATAGAATCATGCAAGCTAAGCATAGGACCTAAATTTAGGATTGACTCCGGTCACCAAATTGTTGTAATTGTTCCTGAACCTGCCGTTCGCCACTCAGGGCGACATGATTTCCAAATTTAATTTGTTTCTTTTGATTCTTGTCAGAGCTCACTACACTCCCTCAGCCTCCCAAACCACCTGGGCCAGTAGTCGTTGGATCAAGGAAATTCTTGCTCACGCCCAAGCAGATGTTAAACCCATGCTGCACCAATTGCAGAAAATGACGGTAACCCAAGCTGAACTTAGTGGGTACCACCGGTGTCCCAAACGATTTTTGGGCGCTTTGCTGGGGGCTGCAGCAGATGTAGGAACTCTGTTCAACAATGGCATGAGCACCACTAATTCAATTCTGAAATTCAGGCCAAAATATCTGAAATACGCCAACAGCTTGCAGTCCAAAGCTGTGCCTTACAAACTTTTGGAAAATCGCTAAACGGAACTATTACAGTCCTTAATACACATAGCACTCTCCTAAACCAAACAATCAAATCCATCAACAAGCTATTCTCTGTGATTCAAAGCGATTTAGCTCAAACGCAGCTGTTAACCACACTCATGACTGACATGCTACGAGAAGTGAGATAATTTGGCTATGGGTAGAATTCCACATTATCTGATACCCCTAAGTCTAGTTGAAAATGTCCTGTCTTCTGCCACTACGGGCCCCACTAGCCCTATCCAAGCTCACCTGGCTTTCTCTCTGGGCAGTGCTATTCCCTTATACATGGACCCAGAAGCAGGTGACTTAGCCTTTTTGCTTAGTCTACCTATAATTGACACTGCCAATATTTACTGGCTCAAAGATGTCGTGCACGTTGGATTTTGGCAAGGAGACACCTATGTCAAAATTCATACCCCTGACGTCATTGCGTACTACGATAATAATGAGCAGTTGTATTTGGCCCCTAACCTAAAAATGTGCATTCTTACCAAAGAGATACATTTTCTGTGCCCTAGTAAGCCCTTCGTTCGTGACAACACTGATGGCATCTGCAGCCTAGAATTAGTTATACCTGATACCAGCTGGCCAGCCGAAGCTATGCCACGATCCCAAGTCGAGGCAACCCAAGCTGAACTTGTCGGTAACCGATGGTTAGTTAACACACCCGTGCGTACTGCTACACTTACGTACAATCAGCACGACACCGCCATGCGCATTAACCTTCCCAATCAAACTTTGTGGATCACTGTCCCTAAGGGCTCGATCCTTCTTATTGATGATTTGGCCTTATACCATCTTCCCGAGGACGAGTATCAAACCGAACTTGAAATATCGCCATTTTTCAAGCAACATTCCTTCACACTTGATCCCGAATTGGAAGAAAGGATCAAGGAGAAAGGAACACAATTAATCGATTTGACCCCAGTCGACGACGCATTGGAGGCCATTGCACGCCTTCCTCCTCCTGGCTTTCCAATCATTCGGTCGTGGTCGGCCGCTGATACGGCTCTGTGCATTTCTACTATTGTAGGCTACATAGTAACTTTGACGCTCACCTATCTCCTCCACAAGAAAGTGACCGCCATCCGAGAAGCATGTAACAAGTGCACACCTGGCACCCGGCGCATTTTCCGACATGACGAGGATCGAGAGCAAGAGAATTTGTTAACCCTAATCGAGCTGCCTCCAGCATCGCCTGCCGTCCTCACAATTAGCCAAATTAATTGATTGTCGCAACCCTTATCAAGGTTCTCCTAAACTTTCAAGTGTTTCTAATCCGATTATGCCAATTTGTCTAATGCCTTTACCAGAATTCAGTATGTGATGGAAATGTTGTTTGTGTCTTGTGTGTGCCTGTTCTTCCCTTTGACTGCCTCTTGTTCCAGTGCCTGCCGATGTTCTCTCCAGCAACATCACCATTCAAATAGGGGAAATGTAGTAAGTCAGCCATGTTTCTTAGCAGAGTTCAAATTCAGCAGTCAGAGAAGGCTCTTACTCCCTCTCGTCTCCTTATTTAAGTATCCCCCGAAGCTTAATTCCAACACACACTCTTCTTCCCCTTTTTAAAACAAAGACGTGTTGTAACCCCAGTTACAAATTAATGGCCTATCCTGCGCATTTGGGTCATCTGCAGTTCACATGACTGTGATAACCGAATTCCACACCCAAGGGAAGAAGGACCCATTTGTCTGTCTCCGGGTGTATGGCCTTCCGTCTCTTTTCCTGTCCAGAGAAATAACCCAGTTATCATTCTCTGAACAAAGGCCTGCGCGATTTTCGGACATTTCACGTTTAAAAGTGTGTTTTGTTTTAATGTTTTATTGCTAATAGTTGTGTATGTTTTACTATGTATGTAAGCAAGCGTTTTCACTATAGTGTTGCATGTAAATAAAAGAATGCAGCGTTTGTCACGCTCGTAATTAACTGTATTTGATAAGGGTCATCGTGTTTGATGTCAAAATGGAGCCATAAGGCTTCAGAAAACATTGGTGTAAATGATAGAACTGTATCTGCAAATAGTAGTTAATTACAGAGTTTCATTGAATTTTTGATAACAGTAAATAAAGTTTTATGTTATCGTGACCACTGATTTTCCCCTCCCTGGGCATAGACAAACAGGGAGAAGAGAGGCATGGCCTCACTCAGTAGCCACGGCTATTGGACAATCACTGAGTAGGCTGGCCTAAGTCCTGCCCACTATAAAACCCCCAAACTTGCAAACTTTTATGTTTTCGCTTGGTTTCACAAAGGGGTTTCTTCTCTGAACTCTGACTTCCTAAGTCTCGTATTTCTGCCAAGGAGCAAACCACTGGAAGAATCCCCATTCTGCAAACTTCCCACTTGCTGACGTCAAACTCTCCGTCACCGGGACAACGAGTCCCACGCTCCAGAAGACAAAGGAAAACCCTCTCTAACAAAGGACATCCCAACTATGTCAACGCGCTGCAACCAATCGCCGGGGTTCCCCTCAACCAGCTGATGAGTGTGACTGGTCATCAAATGCAAGTAAACACAAACCAACTTTTCACTCCTTGCTGAAGCTGGTGTTAATTGAGTTTAACAGTAAATCCTAGTCAGATTCTCTGCTTGGTGGTTTTCTCAGGTTGCAATGCTAAGAACTTAGCACGTGCGAGACGTTTGGGACTCTTAATTGTTCATCCTCAGTCATTCAACTCACCCCAGAACTGTTTGTGTGTATCCGTATGTTTGTCTGTTTTACGTAGAGTAGTTTACTGTGTGTAGCTTAATAAACTTGTGTTTCATTTTAAGATCCTTGTCTGTGTTTTTAAGTTACTGCCTTAGTTACATGGTCTAGCTACCTTGCTTGTGAAATCCTGTGTATATTGTTATGGTTGGCCAAATAATAATATAACATAGATTTACTAAAGATAAAGTTACGTTGCTTACTTCTATTTGGGTGGACCAATAGATGACGTAAGTGGACGTAGTAACTTAATTTTGACTGGGAGCCAGTCGTTTTAATCTTCTGATTCGAATCCCCGAGAATTAATTTTAATTCATTCAAACTTATGAGCTAATTCTTAAAGTTTCGGACTTATTAGATGGTCCAGGTGCAACAGCATTAATTTCCAGAGATCTCTATAAAAGTGTGCATTTTGGCATGGAAAGAGTCACGGAAAAGAGTCACGTGGGACAATTAGTTAAGTTTTTCCACCAAAAATTCTGTAAAGCCCCATTGTTAGGTGATTAAATCATTTTCCAAGTTGGCTGAAGGGTACCCGAACATCTGCAGCCAAAGTATTGGTGCAGATAGTCAAGCCAATTGGATCTCTGTTATCATGATGGTCTAAGCCCTCGAGCAAGATCTATATGACTGAGACAATGTGGCGCCCGATTTCCAAGCCTGATTCGAACTGGTTTTGAGTTGTGCAACATCCTTTGCAGTGAATTCCAACAAAGGAATTATGGCTAAATGAAAGTTAAACTGCTAAACTGCAGTTTAAGTAAAAAAAAAACTGAAACTCCCATAATTACATGAAACTTTGGAGTATACCATGGTGATGTGATGACGTAAATCGATCCAAGTACTAACATATAAAACAGGAACATGAAAGGAGGAACTGTCACCGGCATTCTAATTACCTGCACCTTTTCCCCATCAAAGGAAATAATAAAAGCCTACCTTCACCTCTCATTCCTCGGCCAGTATTGAAGTCGGGTGGTTGTCCTCATCTTTGCTCCTTCGTCTTCTCTTCTCCCATGGATATTCCTTATGAGTCTTCAAGTCCTTCACACTGATCAAGGAAAGTGCTTACACTTATATAGTGTTTACTAGAAGATCTGCCATTGACTTGATGAACTGTGTCTGTATACTCACCTGCTGATGTTCCCATGAACAAACTGTGAGATCATGAACATCAGATGTTTTACATTACCATGCTGTGAAAGAAGAACACTAACAGCATTAACACCACTCCTTACTTCCTCACTTTAATTAAGTGGTTTTGTTTTAAATAAAACAGATAAACGATAACTATCTTTATCTACCAGTGTGACAGAATACTGAACCAAACGAAAAAAACATGGAAGCTAGCACTGTGCTAACTGGAAGCGCTTCGGATCCATTCGCTGGTATGGTCCACACAATGCAGCAAATGTTGCCTTCCGCTCCCTTGAGCGCCACTTCCAACCCGGTGGTCATCACGAGCACTCCACTTACTTGACCCATGAATTACTCGGGCGAGCCGAGCACCTGCAATGGTTTTCTCCTTTAATGTTCACTGTATATAGAAAGCAACTGCTCATAAATTTCCTGCTGAAATTTCGAAAGTTGCTTTCATGATATCCCTGCTTTCAGGTCGAGCTCTACAGTGGGCAGATGCTCTATGGAATGTCAACAGCCCGGTGATGGCCACCGCACAAACATTCGTAAGACACTTTAAGGAGGTATTTGCAGTCCCACTCACTTCCCTGTCAGTACATGACGAACTGATTAATCTCCGCCAAGGAAATCTCACCATCTATGAGTATACACTGCAGTTTAGATCACTCGCTGCCAGTAGTGGGTGGAATCAAGCAGCCCTCCTAGCGGCTTGTCGAAAGGAACTAAAACCAGCAACAAAAAAAACAGTAAGTAAGGTCATGCTCACTCCATCTGTCTCTCATATACCACATATACAAGCAGAATTAATTGTGAACTCCCGTACTCTCCCCATACATGTGCTGGTGAACTCGGGAGCGTCTGGAAACTTCACCTCTTCCAACTTTATCTTCCTACATCATATTCCCTCTGTTCGGAAGGAGATTCAGTACCAAATCACCACCATACAGAGTTTACCATTGGCAATGGCAAAATATTCCGGAGTACGAAAGAAGTGATTCTTCTCTCTCCCCTTAACCATCAAAAGATACTTTACTCATCGTTCCTCTTGCCAATGTTGACGTCATCCTGGGCAGACTGTGGATTTAACAACATCAGCCCCATATCAACTGGGATGCAGGCGAGATCCTCGGATGGAATGCCGCTTGTATTAAACACAGTCATACCACTCCCCCTGCTGTTCACTTTAAGAATGACACTCCATTATCCATCCAAGCCACCACTGTTGAAACTTCTCAGTCTTTATCCAGCTTCACCGTTCCCTCCGTTTATCACTCTTATGTGATACATACACATATATATATATATAGATTTAAAGAAACCCAGGTCAACAGGGAGATTGCAAAAGGCAAGCTTTTGCTTTAAAATGGACTGACTGAATATCTACTGTTAAATATCGACTACTCAAAAATATACAGAAAAATGTAAAATACAGTAAAACACCCTAAATCTGTTGAAACGCATCAATCTGATGGCGGTTAAATTTGCAGCTTGATATCATTGGGAAATTACTGGCACCCATGAACAGCTCGTCATAGCGCATCTGAAGCTTATATGCAAGTTTATTTTACATTCTATGGCAGAAACACCACTGAACCTCGATAGATCCTCCTGTATAGGCACGCGACCGTTATAAAACACCCACAGGACATTAATTTGAACAACTATGCAGATATAATAAATAGTTTACACAAAGAGAGACTTTCAGTTTTACTTCACACATAGTTTGTGAATAAACAGACTGAGGTGTAGGCTACTAATTGCAGACGAGATTAAGAGGCTGTTTTTGCGCCTAGTTTGAAGTAATGTATCGAACAGGAGAAAGTGCATTACTTTGATCATTTTAATATAGCATACTAATAATAAATTCCAAAAATTATAGTATAATATTAAGTAGTGGTGTGACGAGATGCCTACTTTACGAGACGAGACACGAGATTGGGTTCACGAGAACGAGACGAGATTTTTACACTATTTTAAAGAAATCCTTGATGAAGCATATGAATGGAATGGTCTTCAAGTATTTTGCTAATGAATGAATGGAAATAGATTTTTATATAAAAAAATTAATCACAAAATGCAAAACAATTTAGGTGTTTTTTTTTTACTTGTAATGAACTTACATTTTTGGCATCCCATATAGAATTTCGGAGTATTTACATTGCAGATATTGGTGGTCAATTCGGATTTTGTGACTGTCCAATTTTTTTGATGACCTGCTTACATTTATCATCTTTTAAAGGGGACCCGTATCCGACCGTCAGAATTTACACAGCACATGGCAAAAGGCACAATGGCCAGAAAAAAAAGAGCGGGCGCTGACTGACAGCTGATAATTAAAGAGAGCTCTTTTCTCCATTCCTGTATTTATTCTGTTCACATGGTTTCATTTTTTTATTAGCTTTTTAACAAGTTGTTTTCCTATAGTTTATGACAGAAACGCTCTCATTTGGCCATATTATTTTTTATCTAGGCTTTTAAAACCAGTAGGCATCGTAATGTAATGTCCATGGCTTGATTTATGCATGTGATGTATGCAACAGTTTTATTTTATATTGGTTACGTGGTGGATGTTGCGCTTTCTCCCTCGTCAACATGCAAAAAATACTTGTGCTACATAACAATATAAAAGCGTTTCTTAGTACTTGTGTAGAATTTGGTCACTTGAACCATGAAAAGAAAATGTCAGCTTTTCCGTACAGCATAAACTTGTTTGGTAATGATAAAGGCGGGTGTGTTGAGTCTCAAGCAGTTCAGTATGTGTGTGCATGCTTAGAGATATGTGTAGGTGCTGAGAATAGTGTCAAACAGCTGTGTGGACTGTCCTGTCACAAAATGCGGCTAGAAGTCCTACACGATGATAATAGTTTGATTGCAGCTTTTACATATCTGTACTGCACTTCAATAATGCAGCTTTCTGCACATCTAACTTCGGTGAGAAAAAAAAAATCGGTTACATCACACCCGCCTGCCCAACCAAGTGACATGTGCATCACAGAGGTCAGCCTTTCCAAGTGTATGTTATATTCAAGTTTAATCTTGCTTCCAATAATCAATGCTAATTTCACCCTCATGCTCCATAATGCTAACATTTCAACTCAGGAGACAACTTTTTACCTCAACGAGAAATCTTGTCACGATTTAATCTTGTGGGATCTCGTGACACCCCTATTATTAAGAGTTAATTTTAAGCTATCTTGTCGCCCACTGGTTGAGAATCCCTGGTTTATATCGATGATATCCTGATCTATTCCCGTAACCTTGAAGAACATCAAGATCATGTTCAGCAAGTCCTTTAATGTCTCCAAGATAATCAACTCTTACTCAAAGCTGAAAAGTGTGAATTCCATAAAATCAGCATTTCCTTTCTCGGATACATGATTACCACTGAAGGGGTCAGTATAGAGAAAGGCAAAGTAGACGCCGTCTCCCCATGCGAGACTCAAAAAACCATCAAAGAACTACAACGATTTCTAGGCTTCGCCAATTTCTACAGACAGTTTATAAAAACCTATAGTATCCTTTCTGCTCCTTTGACTTCCCTTCTTAAAGGCAGACAACGTATTCTCGACCCCTGATGTGCATCACGCCTTTGACAAATTGAGAACTATATTTACTACAGCACCCATTCTTCATCATCCTGATCCTTCACTGCCTTTTATTGTAGAAGTGGATGCTGCTGACGCTGGAGTAGGTGCTGTACTCTTCCAATGGTCTGGTGAACCCAAAGTCCTCCATCTGTGTGCGTACTACTCCAGAAAATTAACATTTGTGGAGCAAAATTATGACATTGGAGACTGCGAGTTGTTGGCCATCAAGCTGACACTCGAAGAATGGCGACATTGGCTGGAAGGAGCTCAACATCCTTTCACTCTTATCACAGACCATAAGAACCTCCAGTAACTTCAAGATGCCAAATGCCACAATACCCACCAAGCTCGCTGGTCTTTATTCTATGCTCATTTAAACTTTAACATCATCTATCAGCCTGGCCATAAGAACGTGAAAGCCGAGGCTCTCTCTTGGATGTACTCACCTGATCCTCACCATGATTCTCTTGAACATATTCTACCACCTTCTGTCTTTGTCGCTCCCATTCTGTGGCAACTGGATGATGATATCCGCTCAGCCACCATAGAGGAGCCAGCTCCTCCTGAACTCCCTCAAGGCCTTCTTTATGTGCCCACAAGGTATCGACATCCTGGCAGCAGGCGAACCCTCTCGCTCCTTAAACAGAAGTATTGGTGGCCCAAAATGACTCATTATGTTGACCGGTACATTAAGGGTTGCTCGGTCTATGTTATCTCTACCACTCCACGCTGCCTGCCTGAAGAAAAACTGCAGCCATTACCCATCCCCGCCAACCCTGGATCCATCTAGGAATTGACTTTGCCACTGATCTGCCTCCATCACAAGGGTATACCACCATTCTTGTAGTAGTAGATCGATTTTCTAAGGTCTATTGGCAGCTCTGGAAACAGCAGAAGCCCTTTTCCAACATGTCTTCCGAAATTATGGGCTCCCAGAGGATACTGTATCAGACAGAGGGCCCCAATTCATCTCCAGGGTTTGGCGGGCGTTCTTCCGTCTTCTGGGTAGTACCATCATTCTTTCTTCTGGTTACCACCCGCAGTCGAATGGACAGACCGCGCGTAAAATCCAAGAGATTTCCCTGTACCTTCGTTCGTACTGCAGCAGCCACCAAAAAACCTGGAGCCAGTATCTACCGTGGGCTGAATATGCACAAAATTCGCTTTGTCAAACCTCTACTGGTCTAACCCCCTTCCAATGTGTCCTAGGTTATTAACTATCCTTGTTTCCCTGGATGGGGGAAACTTCGGAAGTGCCCGCGGTGGATCACTGGTTCCAAGAGAGAGAGAGGATATGGGACTCAGCTCAAGTCCATCTTCAGCGGGCAATTCGGAGGTAT